>DWON01001177.1:0-25921 GCA_018251015.1 Phocides pigmalion okeechobee
TGTATTGTGTTTCGGTTGGGGAGGAGTGGTTGCCGGATACACGTTATTGGAGGCGACCATCTTAGTCCTCAAGAGTAGAAACGCATCCACGTCCATCTTTACATAGAACTTTTGTTCTATTTGAGATTGAACGTGGTTGTTCATGAACTGCAATGACCACTTAACATCAGGTGGTCTGCATGCCCGTTTCTTACTCTATCAAAATAAAAAAAAATTAACAATACTGTAGTTCAACTACGGAAGTTCAGTGCTAGCCTCATAATTCGCCATAAAGCAATTTCGGTGGTTTAGATGAATAGGAGAGGTTGTCGATTTCCTTATAAACGAAGCGGCTATCTTAGCCTTGTTACTTCATTACGTCTTCTGCATAGCAATATATTTACGTCTAATCTCAGAGACGACTTACGTCTTGTTTGAGTTTGGATATAGATATCTTCGGTCTACAGAGACCCTTCAACATTACCGCAGCGTGGTCTTTTCCTAGAATTATTAAAACCTACCATAACGATACTTATCGTAGTTCAGGACTAGAAGAATGACAGCATCAACTATTCTGTCTATTAACAGCCAGTTTTCACTTGGTAAAAGATAAACTTAAAATATGCACTCGAGTTATGTGTGTAATGCAAGTTTAAATCCAAGTAAGACCAAATCATATTCGGAATTGATTATAGTTGTTAGGCAGTAGTGAAAACTCACCATTACGAGAACAGCATTTACGCATTACGCATATATTTTTCATCAATATGAATAAGTAATTAATTAAAATAATAATATTAATCACATCATAATACAGTTTAATAACTGAGAAAAGAACTACATTAATTTATTTTTAAAACTCATTTTAAAATTACGACAATTATGGCAACCACAGAAGACGATATACCTAATTGATACAAAAGAAAGTATATTGTCTGCGGCTCCGATATCTTCCAATACAAATCCGATTTATCTAAGCGCCATAGACAAGAATACGAATATGAATATTCAACCACAAGTGCATTCGCATATATTATACGGGAGATAACAAGGTTCGTCAGCGATTCGCGCCACCGACGCGACGTCTACGTTTTGTGCTAACTCACAGTACAATGTAAGATTTTCTGTTCGGAGACTTGGCACGGAATGCCGGCTTAAATAATACATTATTATTTTTGAAGGAAATTTCCGACCTGACAATCAGGTCGACGGAATCCGACGAACTCTCTCTTAAAACACGCTTTTTAATGTGAAGAATCACCGCGCATTGGGATAAGTCCGATTTGTGTGGTGTCACGGTAAATGGAATGACGTTCTTTTTCTTTATTAGTCTTATATATTTCATGTTACAATAAAATTAATAACAGATATCTATTTTATGAAATAAACTGTTATTATTATTTCATCTCATAATTATTTACATAATTATTTAATTCATAAATAATAAAGCTTTTCCTTTATTATTTATGAATTATTATTATTAACTAGGGTTAGTAATATGGAACTATAGAATTAATTGACTGGCCTTTTGGTCTCGTAGTTATTGATTTTGTCTACTAAGTTGGTGGCAGTGGTTTCGATTTACATTCAGGTCTAATATTTACGGACCGAATAAAAGTATTTTTAGGTGTTTGTATTCAAATAAAAATTAGAATATTTCAACATGTACGTATATGTTTCAATTGTCTAGACAACACTGTATAGGTCCTACTTAGTTTAGAATTCTATGGCCGTGTGTTTAGTTGCCCCAAGATATAAATTATTATCATTTATTTATAACTTCAACCCCTCATTTTGTTAACGTCCTACTGTTTTGTTCCGGTGTTCCCCGCAACTATAGTTTGCTTTACAGACAGAATTTGTCCCGAAAGAGGGTTCCTGCGTAAATATTAAAAAGCCTTGCGTGGGTGTCAGTGTTTGCGGAATTACAAATAAAGTAATAAATAAACAGGAGCGCGGTGGGAGAACTATAATTCGACCGCGAAAATACCACCGCCACTCTCATTATCCGCTGTAAAGTATTACCTGTGTTTCGGTTGGAGAGTTGCGGTTGTTGGATACACTTTGACGCAAGGAGACCTTCTTAGTCCTGAGGAGTAGCAACGTATCTACGTTCGAGCTCAGATAGGACTTCAGTCGTGTTTGTGGTTGTACGTAGATGTCTACGGGCTGCGACTATTTAACATAAGGTGGTTTACATGCTCGTTTGCTACTCTTCTCACATAAAAAAACACACCGAGGGTCCAGCAGCACTAATGAAACGCTATAAGCGTTCTATTCCAAGAAACGTTAATGCTTACATTGAATAAAATCACTTATTCGTATTTGTATGGCGGTTGTCGTAAGAGATGATACAGTCATAGGTCGAAGCGGAAAGAACCGCAATCCTCGTTATCTGCCGTGAAGCAACCTCGTATTTCGGTTGGAGAGATGTGGTTGCCGGATACACGTACAAACGAAACGACCACCTTAGTCTTTAGGAATAGCAATGCATTTACGTACCATCTCAAATAAGACTAGATTTTGAACATGGATATGTATGTACAAGAGCCGCAGCAATCAATTTTTATGTCTAGTATGTACGCTCATCAATGGATAACTAAATAAGAATAATATGTTTTCTCAAATAAAAATAATAAAAAAAAACATTTGGCGATCGGTATTCCATTTTTTTATATTTATTATTAATTATTTCAATATTTTTAATGTACATAGTGTACATTAAATACGCAATAAAAGTATTTAATCGTGTTAATCTACAAAGGATTATCTTATAACGTTTCCTTTAGCGCTTTTAAAACAATTGTTACCAAAAAATGTTTAATTACATATGCACATCCGATTGGACACGGCACGGTAATCACTTTTATTTTACGGCAATTTTAAAGGCAATACGATTATGCGAATGCAATTTCGATTCATAAAACGGAAACAAATTTGAGGATATACCGACTGCAGTGTATAAAAACAACAAACGATATTTTAACTGCAATAGTATATAAAGATACTCGTATAAATCGTTTAACAAATAACATCCTCTTGAACAGTAGGTTTTATTGTTGTTTACCCAAGACTAAAATTACGTTAAATTACCTATTTGTGAAAAAAAGTTGCAAACGAACATACAATCCAACTCAACTTTAGCGGGGGCTAGAATAAATTAAATATAGAGCAGGACTGTCACCTAATGAATCACATCACAAGTATTAACGCCTTATTCCGAGGAGTAAGAGGTAACTAACGCTTGTTGCTACTTGAAAATATCATATTAATACACAAGTTTTTTCAATCATGAAAAACGGCGTCAAAAGTAATCGTAACAGCTAACTGTTACATTGAAGTGTTAATAAAACCTAACCGAAATAAAACGTACAAACTGCAGCATTTAACCTTTTTGACCCTCTAACTGAAGCTATTTGCACCGGGCTCTGTGATTTTGACACGGCGCGGTTCGGTTCATCATAATCCTGTCACCGACGAGTCATTAGCCGCCACTAATTGCTAACAGATAGCTATGAATTGATTACTTTCCTGCGTATATGCATTTAGTTTATGCATGTTGGATGTAGAGATTTGTTTTATAATGCTGCTATATTTCAATTTCAATGATGAAGTAAAGTTTTTATTGTAATTATTTAGTGTTATCTTACATAAACGAAATTGCGAAACGGTTATATAATTATATCGAATACTGATAAGAGCATAGACTTAAAACTAATATATTTTACTAACATTCCAGTTAAAATATACATTTCGCATCAATTGCATAGCTCGTGGTCACATGGTCGTGATCATAGTGAGTTTAGCCGTGACCATCTGAAAAAATCGATTTTCCTGAGTACCCTCTACATAGAAAAATGTATAAAGAGTTTAAAAAATATTTTTTATCATGCAAACTATGTTAGATTTCGATAAGTCTGTCCAAAGCCAGGGCAAAAATGGAAATGTCAATAGAGTTAGTTACACGTAAATTTTTAATACAATCGGCGCGTCGTGAAACAGTAGGAAACTTTTATTTTTCATTTTACAATCGATCGGTTTTTGTATTCGGTTCATATGTTCAGAGATTTCATGAAAACTACAGGTCTTACCTTGCGACATTTGAAACAGATGCATTTTTAAAAGAAAGTAGCAATAAAGTATGTAAATACCTGATAGCAAGTGGACACGACCGCCCCTGGACATGTTTAGCTAACTCCTTAAAGAACAGGAGTGCCACACAGTCGATAACAGATGCATTGCTATTCCTGAAGACTAAGTTGGGCGCGTATTTAGTAAATAAGCTACTATAATGCAGATGGTATATGTATCACGCTGTAATGGATATCTATGTTTTTAAAGTATTTATATAAAGCGTTTCCACATATACTTGAGAGTAACGATCTATTTATGGAGAACGAACTGCGAAATGCTGTAACTACAATCCCGTCTCTTAAACGGAAAGTATTGGATTCGGGGTTTGGGTCTGAGTATTTAATTTTGTGTACTCGTCTTTACATGTATTTATAGCATCCGCAAATAGGAAAAATATCAACAAATATCAATGGCTAATATAGTCCATTTAGTTTTAATAAATGCATGGATAAAGAAGACGTATTATATATAAAGAAAACAGGATCTCGAAAAATTGAAAACCTCATTCCTTTTTAAAGTTGATCAAAAAAGATAAATGCAATTCGATCAAAGTTGCCAAAAATAAATCATTCAAAAACCTTCTAAAGGGGTGCGTGCTCTTGACACGCTGCAAAATTGGATACGTTCATGGGGTTGTATGGAGGCTGGAGTGCGTGCATTTTTGAATGACACGACATATGGAGCGTTTATAGAGCCTTTAAATTTGTTCAGTACAAGCTTTTATAATCCTTACTACTACATGCCAGTCTTTCATTTTCAAAACACAGTTGATTAACCGTTGCTCAAGAAATTTGGTATACATGATATATAACTGAGATTATAAATCATAGTGGAGTATTATTCAGTATTGGTACAAAAAATCATAGGCCGTATGAACAAATACAGAAGGCAAAAACAAATTATCGAATTCAGAAGACAAGTGGTTTAGATTTGATGGTGGGTGAACGATAGTTCGACCGGGGAGGTACAACTGCCGCCCTCATAATCCGCCGTAACGCATTACTTGTATTTTGGTTAGAGAGGTGCGGTTGCTGGCTACATTTTGAAGCGAGGCGACCATCTTAGTCCTCAGGCGCAGTAACGCATCTAAGTTCGAGCGTAGATAGGATTTCGATCGTGTTTGTGGTTGTACGTGGATTTTTAAGGGTTGCGACTACTTAACATCAGGTAGTTCGCATACTCGTTTACTACTCTTTTCACATAAAAAATGCACTTTGAGACACATATGTAATAACAAATATGTATATTAAATATGTAAGTTGCGCGTAGGCTAATCTGTAGAGATAAAAGCAATATTCGAGTAGATTCGAATAAAGACGTTTAAATATATTTTATTTTCTATACCTGCTTTTACAATAAAATACGACGTAAGTACATAAATAATGCCTCGGTTTTGTGTACCGACAAGGCGGGGCCCCATTGTAACATTTGCTTCTGTGCCGGTAATCTACGTGATTCTTCGGAGCTATTATTGCTATGACGACAAAGCTGAGCATTGTTCGCGAACCCCAGACTTACCGTACATTTCAATACAAAACTGTTTTTAAAGGAGATAGACTGGAATAGGCGTTTATACGACATATAACGTATTGTGTTTATGTTATAGTGTTGGATAGAAGAAAATTCTTATTATTCATATCAATTATTGTTGCAAACAGACCTTTGGATCTTAATTATGTCAACTTTTAGTTTATTGTTTTGTAAATAGAAGGTCTACATTTCTATGTATATGACTATATTTTAAAGAACTATAATCTACTAGAAATACATATTCTATTTTAGAATTTTAGTAAGAAAATCCCGTAAACATGGCACATTTGCCGAATGGTGAAAAGTTCTATCAGCTAGATAAAATAACCGAAAAGATCAAACGTATCAGTAGGTACAAAAATGATTTATTTAAACCAAGAAAGACTAATGTAATAGTACATTTGTAAAGGTTTCGTTATGGCCAGCAGAAGCCGCTTAAGATCGTCAGTTCCCGGTTTGTATCACAAAAAATCTTACTTCTGAAACCAAAATATAAGAATATGCATAAAACTTGGCTGCACGTGTTTAAGAGCTTTCAAATTAGTGCCCAGTGAATAATGTAGGAACAATCTTACTGTCGACGTTCCTGCGACATTGTATCAGCGCTAAGCGCAGAATGGGAGAGTGGCTAATTTGGATTTTAAACTTAGACCATTCATTTTAGAAAAGAATTTCAGAAAATCCCTTTGAAAGAAATTCTTCTTAAAGATTTACTTGAAACTTTTACTAGTGAAGAAAATTGTGTATGTATTGTCTATTATAATATTGAGTTATCTATTAAAAGGATCACATAGAAATACAGTTACATTAAATATAGTCTAACATTGGAAGATTTTATCAAGTAATAAAAAAAGGGTTATTACTTTATTAGTTTAGTTGATGAACACTTTTTTTAAAACTAACGATAATTTGATTTGTTTTCACATTGTAATTAATGAACCAATTTAACGGTTATTTAGGGTCAACTTTTTGCACTTATAAACTATCCAAATATTAAGACCCAGAACAGAAATATAAATTAGGCTGGGTTTGATCCCCGGCCTAACAGATATCTAAATATTTACTTATTTGTTCGTGATAAACTCAAAAAATACTAAACGGATTTTCTCACAGTTTTCAACAACAAGTAAAGTGATTCCTAAGGAAGGTTTTGATGTATAATAAGTTAAGTGTTTTTTTGTAAATTGACCAAGAAATTCAATTGTTAAATTCGTTATAGTAATTCAGTCGTCGTTCGTAATAGACGTTTCTAATTGTTATTTTTTACAACTAGGTAATGGCTAGGTAATAGAGCATCCTATGAAAGAAAAATAATGTAAGGAAATATAAACTCTATTTCCGGAGCGAAGCTGGCCCGGATCGCTGATATATTATAAATGTTATTTTTAACACGCTTTTAATAGCTTGGGTTGTATGTATTTTTTTCAGTGATCTATTGATACCATCACCCCACGCTTTTTTACATCGCAATTTCTTTTTCTTTTTTATACTTTTTTTTATAAAAGCGTGATTTTTCAGTTTTTTTAACTATAATTTATTTTACTATCCTAAATAGGTTAAAGTTACATGTACTAAACAAAACACTACACACAGTTGTAGATGTAAAGTGGACGTTCTTGTGGTTTACAATTCGCACACAAACTAAACGTTGTTCCAAGCCTTTAGTTTCGCGAAACTGGAAGTTAAACCGTACATTAACCCTTATAATCGTTTTAAGCCACGTTTCTCTGTGTAATACGATTGCGACGACGAAAAATTCTACAAAAAATACTCAAAAGCTCCAATTAGTCTCAAAAATAAAATGAGTGAAATTGAATAGAAAAATAATTCGTCTCTTTCAGCCGGTACATTTATAAATTCGTACACTCGCTTGCACTTCTACTTACAAAATTTTCTGAGTCGTTCCATGGTTCTTCCATGAAATTTATACGAAATGAAAATGAACATTCCTACTATTATATAAAAGTGAAACGTTGACAGTTTGTTTATTTCTTCGTATTGTTATAACGCGGAAACAACATATTTAATTTACCTCACATTTTGTACATATAATACCTGTACCAATAGAATATTGATCCGGATATAGGTTATTTATTATCACTATATTATCTTAGGACTGAACAATGATAAACATAATTATAATTCAGATAATCTTTATAATAAATATTTTTATAATTACGTTTTACTGTACAGTTCATGATATGCGTTTAGACGTAAAGTCTAGGTTTATATATCTCAGACAACGCCGCAGTTTAACGCTAGTGATAATATACAGTGACCAGCGTTACTTCGGTCACCATCTCGGTCTAATACCCAAAGAATTCCAGGTATGTTTCGTATTTAGTCTGAAATCTAAATGATAAATTATCAATTCATGCTTCTCCGGCTCTTTACATATTTATTTCTGTATGAAATTTTACTATAGAACTTTAAGAGTAGTGGGACAGTTGGATTAGATTAGGATTTCATTTGATCACTATGCACTCTACACAAAATTCTTGATTAACCTTTTGGTTTAAAGCTTCAAACAGAGCTAATGATTAAATATATACACGCTGTATTTTGTGGGGAATACACTTTTATTTATAATAACTTAACTTTTTGCGATAAATCATTGTTATTCGAAGAAAATTCCCTTAGAGATATATATATATAGTTAAAAGGTAGGTGCTATAAAATTAATGTTTTAAATATTCTTAAGAAAATATATTGTTAATTACAAGTTTTCTGTAAACCGCAAAAGCGTTTTACAAAGCAATAAACTTTCACAGTTCACGCACGAACTAACATAGCAAACGTGTTTCATTCCAGTTTAAACCTTCGGTAGACTGTAGACTAACTCCTGTAAACGTTTTTTAGCGTCGCGCCGATGTGATACGATTGCTCAATTGGCGAGAAATTGCGACGGGGGTAAGCTTGCGGAAAATTGGCGATATCGTTAATATTCACCCGAAACCAGCGGTTCACGTGGCGACTACAAATAACGAGGAGACAGCCCCCATAGATTTATGCTCTGTCGTTTTAAGTGATATATAGGCCTCGGCGATGGGCCCGTCGAGATGTCGATGAGTCTGTTTGTGGCGATGCGGTAGAGAATTACACAGGCCGAGGTGAAGACGGTCAAAGGGCGTGAAGGTAGCTTTATCGCTCGCTGTCTTAGTGGTAACGTTGACGCAACCGTTGTTATGTAACGTTGGGATGCTCATTGAAGCCAATTTAATACGAAACTTTGTTGGCTATTGAGCAATATGAATTACGAGCGTAGAATAATAATGTTGTGAATAGAAACCTATTCTATGTGCAATTGCAGGTGCTTAAGTAATTTTGTTAAGCGAACAAAAGCTAGTTGAAACATAACTCCAATACAAAATTTTATCTCCTATTTTTATGAGATATTTTCTTTTCAAATTCAAATGAAATGAAAACGAAAGTACTATTCAAAATAAACAAATAACTTCCCAGATAATTTTTTTGAAAATCCTAAGCTTTCATTACACGATTCCTTTTTTTCTCTTTGTTCAATTAGTAAAACCTTAAGTATTAATAAAATTAATCTATAACTAATTAATACGAATCTATATCTAATTAATACGAATTTATAAATTTAAATCTAAATTAAATATACATACTTCATTGTTTTGAGGACATTTACTCGTAAATAGATAATGTTTAAATTTTTAATTTTGTTCTAGATTTTATTCTCTGTGTCTTAAATATGCAACCATACTCAGCATGGTCGTAGGATCCTAGATTGGAGCTACATATATATACTATAAGCGTTCTTAAAAACACAATGACTTCAACGATTATTATTCCAAAAACAAAATTTCACTTTGAAACACTGTTTCAGGCACTTCATCGTTGCCGTAGGCTTAAGTTTTGATTCCATAAACGAGGTCGATGTTCACTAGAGAAATGGAACAAAAATAATGATTCCTGTTCGATATTTTGATACAAAGGCTTGGTATTAATTAACAAAAGTACGAAACCAAATAATTGATACGCCGCTATGAATATTCCGCTCTTATGTCGAAGAGTCGATCTCGACATCAGCCTGGTATTATTATAAAGGTTGCCGAGTGCACTTAAGTTTCCGTTGTAGCGAAATCTATACTAGAAATATTTTGTTATTGATTTTTCTATTCGAATACCGCTTTAACAAGCGAGTTTCAAGGAAATACTATATTTTTCAAAAAGTCCTCAGCAATTCCTATTCCCCCTATACAGCTTTTATTCTTGCTGTATTTTCATCGTAATCAACCTATTAGTGTTCTACTCTTGGACAAGGGCTGCTGCTCACTGAGACGAGTTAGGTTATAAGTCTACGCTGGCTAAATGTGGCAGTATTCACACGCCTTCAAGAATTTCATCGACAAGTCTAAGGCTTGTGGGTCTCACATGTTTTCCTTCACCGTTAAAGCAAGTGGTAATTAATTTGTAATTCGCGATATATCAAACCGGAGGTGCGTGTCAGGGACTTAAACTTTAGCCTCTGCGTGTGACAGGCAAGAATATTGCCATTTGACTTTTACCGGTCGTAAAAGGTGGATATACATATATTATAGTTATTTATAAGTTTTCTTTTTATATCACAATCGTCTTACGTATATTATTATTATTATTATTTATTAATATTAATTTTATATTACGTACAAAACTTTTAAAAGTTATTTTCAATGGGTTTTTTTCGTCATCTATTTATATATTGTATGTTTCCTAATTCGTATATCGTTTTGTTCTAAATTCAAATTAATATTCCAAAAAAATACGTGTCTTTACCTTAAGTATCGTAACAAGTTACTGTAAAAGATTATTTGCTTACCTCATTTATAATTTAAAACTCGAAATGAAATCAGTAATAAACAAAGTTGTAAAGGTTCTTTGTTACGTACCAGTAACTTTTAAATTTACATTTCTTTGGAAGTGTTTTGATAACTAAACTTTATACGACGAGCAACGTTTAAAAATACATGATATCTTGACAGGCTGAAGGGGCTCAGGTAAGTTTAAGTAACTTTTCTGGGGTGTTAAGCCGTTCTCGTAAGGAAATTGGTGACAAAAATATTCCGGTCATGTAGGGGTTCCTTGTTAGCGGCCAAGAAAATACAAGAAAATCTCCCCTCTGACACGGCGTGTTTCTTAAATCATTGGTCGTACGCACCGCGATAAGTTAGTAGCGAATTGAGCGAGATGATAATTCCAGATTGGATCAGATAGGTACGTTGTAAACTGAAGCGTGGTTTGAGCGGATCGTGACTAATCTACCACTTTAAGCAATACCGTTTGCTATCAGAGATTGGACGAGTGACCAGTGGGAGATCAATTTAAGGCAAAATAAACATTCGCTTTCAGCGCAACTAGTATGAAATTATCCGACACTACCCAAATCTACTTCCACCAATATACATTATCCTTGTACACTATTCCCGTACAGTGGGACAAGAAAATAATTATATCAAATGTAATAATTCTCTAAAACATGACAGATGTACTTGCCTAAAAAGCACACATAAACAACGTCTGAACCATTTTTATGTGATTCATTTGTTTCATTTACTTAATATTTTAAATAACCCATTTTTTTATCCCACGATGTACGAGTAGGTAACCATGTCTTGTATACATATAAATGTATACATCTCATGGTAAACGTCATCATTAATGTAGAGGACAGCGTAACACATATCAGCTGTATCAAAACTAGTCATTCGAAGTTTGAAATACGTAAACAATACATTTCATATTTGTTATCCATCCAACAATTTATTGATAGTTAACGAACGGTCCATTATAGCTTAATAGGCCGCAGTAGAGCGAGGCAGTAAAGGCCCATGCTCACCACTAAGTTTTTTTACACGCGCGAAAATTGTCGATCGCCGAATTTCATGTCAATAGATGCGACGTGCGTGAGCTACTTTATCTTGTCGCAGCGCCATATTCCTGTTGTGTTGGTGTCGACAAAATGTCAAAACATAACGCTTAAATTTTACAACCTTATACATCTTTTATGGTAACGAGTTTATTAAGGGACGTACCACGTGAAAACGATATTCGTCGGTACAGTATATTTTGGGTAAAACTGGGTAAAAGGTTGGAAAACAAAAATCTAAAGATAGCATTAAAATTATATTCGTGAGTGATGTTTATTTTGGGCAAAACTGGAAAAGTTAGAAATCAAAAATTCAAGGGCACAATTTCTTCGTTGTTTGATTGGAGACCACTATTATTACTTATATGTATGTCTACTTTATAAAAGCGGCGCTTTATATAAAATTTCTGTGTTATAGTTTTTATAAGGGCGGTGTAAATCAAATTATAAAATGGTTCAGTTTAATTATCAGTAGCTGTAACGTGACTGTTTTTAATTTTAGGTAAGTCTTCTGTGTCATTTAAGACCCATAACAAATACCCATGGGTATTCGTAAACAATATCATATAAGCTGATCTAGAAACGCCTCTACCTATCGTCTGACTGGCTATCGTGTTTGCCGATACGGATACAGATGTAATTGTGCTTTAAAGAGCTAAAAGTTAACACAGCACAGTGGTCATACTTGTAAGGCTTTTGTAGAAATCTGCAATGTTATTAGAGAGCTATACAAAATATCTTCTTACAATCGTAACCGCTCAGGTAATAGAATATGAAATATAAAAAGCATGCCAAATAGTTTTTATTGTTCCCCGCCTTGTTTCTCTCAAGTGAAATAAACAGTAATGCGGAATCGTAAATTGTATAAATAAAACAAGTGTAACCCAGAATCACGCAGTAAACTAGATCCTCTTTGTAAAGCAACACCGCCTCGCTCGAGCGATTGACTTGCAAAACGAACGCTATGCGCCACAGCACTGCGTTCCCATTGTTAAGGACATGATACGAGTAAGTACGATCGTAGATTTACCTTACAAAAACCCGGATATTTTTGAGCTTCAACCAATTTTACTTTATGCTATATATAGGCGAACTGTGAAATATTTTCTCTACTAAATGACTTACTATATCTTTTAACAATAACTTTTGAGACCTTATGATTTGAAGATAAACTTAGTCCATCAACTTCCGGGCTCGATTTTCTATCAAAATGGCAACTACAATAATAAATTTATGTCTTTGATGTCATAAGAAAAACATTATTTACTTTCATAATCATATAAGACTATAATATATATATAATTGATATGTAGTTGTGAGTGAAGTTTTATTCATTAGATTACATACCGATTCCCTTGTAAACAATCAATTTTAATGTGAAATGTGGTAGAACATTACAGTAATTCTTGGTTCAGTTAGAGACGTGCTGGCGCCGGCTACACTTACAAGCTAAGCGACCATCTCAGTCATCAGGAGACACGACTTCAGACAGGACTTAATTTCTGTTTAAGGTTGGACGAGATAAAAAACAGTCGAAACTATTTAACATGCTCTTTTGCTACTTTCCAACATAAATAAGACATGTGTCAACACTATTAAAATTTCAAGAAAAACCCAGTTTTCCGTGATTTAAATCATATAAAATTATTTTTGTGACACATTTACTGGCCAACGAGACACATTTGTGACACTGTGACATTTCCTACCTATGTATGTTACAGTCAGTGGGTCTCCGTACCACTAGAACATGATTTTATAAAGAGTTTATTGACGGCGATTATAAGTAATCGATAAAAAAGTATGAATAAAAAACACATTTAGAAGATTATCGATGTTGCCATAAAGCAAATGGAATGGATATTAGACGAATGTTGTGAACAACTCCCTAATACATAAACATTTCCTCACTTAGAAAGTTATTACTCATATTTCGTGCTTATTTACGCGAACCGAAAAATATGGTTATGTTTTCATAATTCGTACATCAAAGGTGTGTTTATTCGAGTGACATTTGACATGTTTTTTGAGGATTCGCTGACTCGTGAGTGATAGTAGAAATAAACATTCGACGTTGGCATGAGGGTATGCGTACAAACACATAAAGCACTTTATTATGAACACGTGTCGTGAGCAAGATTAGCAACGTAAGCATTGTACAAACGTCACATTAGTTACCAACCGCGGCTAATAACCACCATTTTTCTACTATGATATAAAGCGATAGACGACGATTCGACGATCTGTCTATTTGTAAGTATTTTTATAAGTCAAGAACAGCTTAACAGATCTTGATTAAAATTGATAAGTATGTAGTGAGAAGATATGATTGCGTATCGCATTGGCTTTATATAAGATGATTTAGGTAGGATTAGATTTTGTTATAAAATTTATAATTGCTCAGAGTACATAAGTTACTTAACACACAACTGGTTGCTGCAGCCCATGGACACCTATGACCTCCATAATTATCAATAAATTGAGGTATACTAGTTACTGTTCAATAAAATATGAGATCGAAAAATGCTATGTGTTGTTGAACCCCAGAGGTTACTGACCCTCAGATAAGAAGTCACATTCTCATGTACGAGTAATTTACTTGTAAATGTATGTGAGATAGCTAAGCGCTTATTTACATGTATTTAAATTGCAATCTAAAAGTAACGAGTATTTGTAAGTTTAACGCTCCACCATTTACATTTACGATATGACAATAAATTTTCTGTAACATTTTGAAACAACCCTCGTTGTAAGAAATGGTAAACAAACTCATAAAATGTACATGTGTTTTTTTCTCATAAAAAGTAAAATTTTAGAGTAGGTAGTTAAGTTCTGGTAATGTTTTGAAAACTAGTTAAAATTGTTGTCTTTTCTTCTTTTATTGCTTACTTTATATAAAGAACTGCTGCATAGGAATGTCCCCTAAAAAGGGCGGGTTTATCATAACGAATTAATATAACGTTATGTAAAAATTTTTTTGGCTTAAAGTTTACTTATACTTATGTGTATGATTAAAACGTTATGTAAGCATATAAAGGCTTTTGTGGTATTTTATATCTACAGCTACAAGGCTTTGGCGACTGAGTGGCAAGGTAGCAGATTCCGGTCGGTAACCGAGCTCGATTTATGGCGCGTCGCGGTCTGATCGGAACATAATTGTACAAAATAATGATTATACATAGAGCTGTGAGGGATTCACCACATTGGGTGTATAACCTGCATATGACTCATATACGAAAAAAAAAACAAAAATAAAAGAAATTTAATTCTTCATATATTGCTGGTAGCGGCAAGTAGAAGGTATTAAAAATAAATAAGAAATTTACTTACAAACGAGGACATCTGCAGTGGCAGATATATACAATTTTTCAGTGTGGCTCTTATTAATATGAAGAATATTAGTAACATAAACTAATTAATACACTTATTAGTATTTTTCAAAAAAGTCGTGTTAAGTACTAGTGTAACCTTACATACGTACAACGTAATCCTTATTCTTATTGTCTGATTTAATCTATTTTGGATTTTGTACAGGGAGTAATTTCTATATGTACGAACTTTTGTACAGAGACTTTTTGTACAAATTTAACAAATGAAATCGTTATAAAGTTTACAAAATGTATATCTAAGTATATATTTGGCGGGCATACGTTTGAATGTAACTAATAACAGATTCATCCATCGCGGTAACGACGTGGCCCTCAGTCGGTCACCGCCTCAATTTATTGTCCACGTATATCTGTTGGCGTCCGAACCCATACATCATATCTGGATTTAATGTGCTTTTATGTTGCCACAATATGGGCCTTTTTGGCGAACGTGGTTTTCTCGAGCCGTTATTTGAGATATATGTGATACAGATAATAATTTATCGTTCGGAAATTTTCGTAAAAATGATTGGCTGGTTAAAATGAGGGTCATTGCGTACAACATTTCAAAGTTAAAATAAATTTACAAAAGCAATATATAAAACAGATGCGTTAAGTGTCGCGAAACATAGATTAGAATTCCTGATGTTAACTGCAGAGCAATACGTAATGTAAATAAGTAATACTTAAAGAAAAACTAAAAAACACGCTTTTATAAAAAATAACAACAAAAAAAGTATTAATAACAAAATACATTGCACCGTAAAAAAGCGTGGGGTGCTTGGTGTCAATAGATCACGCTTATTTTTACATCGCAATATATTTTTTCTTAATTATACTTTTTTAGTTGTTTTTTTTTTGTAAAAGCATGTTTTTAGTTTTTTAATTATTATTTACATAAATAAAACCCAAGGTAATAAAAACGTGTTAAAAAGAGTGCTTATAAAGGTGATTTACTTAAGTATAAGAACTTTTGATCATTGTATAGTTCCAAAATAATGTAGCATGATAAAATATAGCCTATTTAAAGAGGAACACAGACAACCTGTATGCAAAATTTGAGGTTGCTTAAATTAGCAATTTTTAAACTTATAAAACTTGTATATAATAGTAAAAATAAGAAATGTTTTTTCAAAGATTATTAAGGTATAGTAGGTGAGATTGAGATATAGTATTTTATATAGTCATGTATGAAAATCGGCGGTAGCAGTAAAGTGCGACAGAAGGCGTGTTCATGAAACGTCGTAAAGCGAATTTTGAGTTTCAGTTGAAGAATTGTGGTTGCCGGTTACATCTATAAGCGAGGCGACCAACAGTAGAAATGCATTAACAGACAAGCGTCGGCAGTATTAAATTACTATCAAGTGCACTGAATGCCATCTAAAATCTTCTATTTAGTAAATAATATAGTCTTGCATAAAATATCCAGAAATCAACGCTAGTAAATGCTCGAATCTTGGCTCGAAATTTCGTGTTTAACTCCCAGCAATACGAGGAAGTGTTTTTCCTCATTAGAACATATTTCGACCCAATAACAGTGACTAACGAGGGATACATCTCGTCAGCAAATGTTAAGGGATGTGTTCCACTGTCGATATGTGAATAATTACTAAATTACAGTTTTATATACATTAAATAGTATTATTAAAATGTAAAAATGTAGACAGTACTGTTCACCGTAATTGCGTAGATTGTAAATGATCCATAAAGTTAAGCAACTTTGGATGCGACCAGCAATTGGATGGGTGACTGCTAGTAGTAAAATTTCAAGAGTGCTTTCGTGCTTCGGGGAGCTTGCTAAATTAGCGGCAACGTTGTTTTGTAGCAGTTTGTAAACCTCCAACCATGACCTTAGTTATTTGAGGCAATTTCCACCATTAAAATTTATTTGCCAATTCTAGGTAAATTAACAGAAGTTGTTCAAGAACAATGTTTTAAGAATTAATAATAGCATTAGGTCAACTGGACTGAATTTTCATATAGGGGAATACCCCTATATGAAAATTCTTTAGCATCTTCAATGCATCGAAATGACTATTTAGCCATTTATTCTTATATCCACCAATACGCATTAGAGTAAAGTGATGGATTACGCTTTGGATTCCTCCAAGTAATGGGAAGTTTATTACAAGGAGGTTACGGAGGTACGATTTCAATTCCAGAGAGTTGAAACTTCCAATAATTTTTACCCTTTTGATTTCGGTTTCGATTCCGAAACTTTTATCGGAGGTTATTGGATGTCACCGCTCACGGATGTAACAGTGGCGATGGTAGCGCGCGGTCGCAGACAAAATATACGAAGTTATTTATACTTGTCGCGCAGAGGACGCCTCTCTCAATGATCTTTCTGTTGATTACTCTTTTATTTATTACTTTTTCGCATGTGGAATCTGGTAATTTGTGCGTTTGCCCTTCAACTGTATTATTTAATTTTATTAACCTGTCTTTTCTTAATATATCCGTCTTCAGCTTCCGCCTCAGATTTCGATTTCGGTTTTGAACAAACTCCGGTTTCGACTTCAACTCGAATGTCATCACTTCCAACATCCCTAGTTTATTATAATAGACATATATTTGTGATAATGTATTTGTATTAGTCGCTCATCGTTATTAGTAGCGCATGTCGGCTCAGCATATTTAATAACTCTACTATTTTTATATTCAACGTCATTAATATCTTCTTTCAAGAACTCTGCGAAAGGACTCTTAAAAGCGAAGTTTTTGCATATTAATTAATAAGTGGATCTTCAATATTCAGATCCGGGTCAAATGTTATTTTCAATGACAATAAACATAACAATACGAATGCGACTTACATTTAATTATTTATAATAACAACCACATTGAAAAATATTAATTTTAATGCTTAATTTCTTTTTAACAAGAACAATACATGTATCATCACTATTATGTTGTACCTATAAAACTGACCTTTTGTTCTAATGTCTAATGATTCTAACTTGTTTGTATGTTCCATTCCCAGAACAAATATTTGTGAGATGGGCACGTGTGCTTATGTTTCGCTTGGAGAGGTGCGAAAACTGGCTACATATAGAAGCAAGGCGACCACATTATTCTTTAAGAGGAATGAATCTAGAACCTCACCTAGCATATCAGTACTATTTGAGATTGAATGTGGAAGCGCATGGGTTGCAGCAACTACCTAACATCAGGTAGTCTGCATACTAATTTATTATAAAAAAAACTGACATAAGTAAAGTTTCAAAATAATAACAGATGTCCTAGATTACGTAGAGGGCAAACTCATTAGATATTTCTATTATTAAACAAATGAGCTTCCCGGCCATTTAACTATAATTGAAAAGGCCATTTATAACCGACTTCCAAAAGAATGGGTAATAAATATGCGTTTCTTCGACCTCATACATACTTTTTGGACAGACTTCAGTCCCTTAAATGTATAAACACATACGTGCGAAAATAATCTAGTTTTTGATAGTCGGCCTTTTAATCATACTTTGAATTGACTATAAATAAAATATTTATTATTATTAAGTGGGTATAATGCAAAAGGGTGGTATACTTTAAAGAGTATGTCAAATTTAATAAGGCACTCACAAAGTACGCTCAAGTATGTTCTACATCGCGCCTTAAAACAATTAACATGTGCACTAATGAACGGACATTCCGCTTTTAAGCGAAGCGCAATTTGCATCAGGATGTTGTAAATTGCTTAACGCTAAGACAATTGCAAAATCTAAAGCAGCGTGTGAATTGGTTACTTGAATAGTATAAAGACAATAATTTAGATCGCGGTTACAAATTAGGACGATTTTTAATGGAGTTACAAAAGTTTGTTTAAATTTACAATGTTTTAAATCCGAAAAAAAATTCTAAAGACAAGTCATGAAAATCGACTACGACACAAGGAAGGAACTAATATTAGGGTTTCTTTTTTAATTATGAAAGTATATAATTCTAAGATTTCATATTTGATAACTTTTAACGATATATATTTAATACACAATATTATAATTGTGTATATCACTATATGTTAATTAAAATCACGATGAAAATAAAATTGATTAACTAAAACAATATTAAGGTACGTACTAATCTAGCCGTCACTGATAGAGGATAAGAATAGTATTATGGTTTCTCTTGCCTTTTCTAACAGGCGACTAAAGTAAGGTTTTCGAGGCTAAGAACGATTAGAATGTGAGCAAGAGGCGTTTTATCGTTGCGACCCAGGAAGGACGTTGGCGTGCGTAGCCGTCATATACATTGGAAGATATTGAATGATCAACTGAGACTCACCCGGGAAGTAAACGATAGGAGCGTCGTGCTGGTGTCGGTTTCATCTGGACATCCTATTGTACTCTACATTCAGTAATGGACCACAGAGATATTTTTTAGATGGTGGCCTTAACCTTGTGTCATATGGAAGGTATCTCCAAAAGATACAATATACCTACTACTGTAGCCAATAGTGTGGTTTTTTATGTGAAAAGAGTAGCAAACCAGCGTGTAAACTACCTGATGTTAAGTAGTGACAGCCCATAGACATCCATGTGCAACCACAAACACGACTGATTCTACCTGAGCTCGAACGTAGATACGTTGCTACTCCTGAGGAATAAGAGAGTCACTTTGCTTCAAAGTGTAGCTAGTAACCGCACCAGATGTATATACGATTATTTTGTCAATAACAATAAATTAAATTTCTATAATTGCAATAAAGCCACGTTAATAATATATGATATGTAATGAATTGTCGAATTATCACTGCTTTCCATTATCATTTGTAAAGTAAGCATTAAATGCAGCAATGGACATGGTTTGTCAGATCATAATTGCACACCAAACAAGTCAAATAGCTTTAATCTACATCGGTGTTGCCATAAAGCGACTGTAAACCTACAATAAACAGTGGTTAGGGTGAGTGAGCCGGACGCGTTGTTTTTTGCCCTCCGGTTATACTCTCATGATTTATGCTATGCCTGCCTCGAATATGATTACCCGTTACGTGTCGGAAGTACCCCTAATGGATATAAATGTCGTATTTAACTGGACGCCAAACAGCGTGTGGATTTGTAGACGCATAGCGCCGTTCATATGTTTTGAATGATGGTAGAACTTGGACGATACGCCTAAGAAGATGCTCCTGGAATATCCGTTTATAATATGAAGCTATTTTTATGTTTCGATAGAATCTTCGGAAGTGTCACTGCTGTTGTGATTGACTTTAGGTAGAATTCCTGATCTACATAGATGTTTTTGTGATACTTATGAGGTGGACTGCATACTCGTCTACAATTTTTTATGTTTTACGAGTAGAAAACGAGCAAGCAAGGCAGGTAATGTCATGTGGTTTTTGCAGCCCATGAACAATTAAATCTCACCTCAAACACAATAAAAATCCTGTCTTAGATCTTAGTTACCTTACTATTCCGTAGGATTAAGATAAGTACTTTGCTTGTAAATGTCATTTTTAACCAAAATATAATTTAGTTTTTTCAAATTATGCTTCTATTACCGATTTAATAAAAAACATATAAGTCATATTTGAGTGGACGCTCAACAACGTGTGGATTTTTCAGAAGCATCGCGTTGCTCAAATGCTACCATATTATTTGGCCGTTTTGTACACCGCTCGCCGACAAATTGGCTCGTTAAGACCGCTCATTTCGTTCGCATGATTCAGTCTGCTCGACTTAACAGTGCAAGCGGTCGTATTTTCTGGTTAAGCTTGCGTAATTCATTATTTTTGGTTGCTCTGACTCCGGTTGTTTGTACAACAATCACATGAACAACGAATTGAAAATAATGTACATGAATTCGTACTGAATGTAAGGCTTGTAACATAAATATAGATTCTTCCCAAATTTGATAGAAATAATGAATATTACAGTTTCATGAATGGTTCACAATTATTGGAAGTCAGAGTTGAAATCGAAGATATTTGTTGAATATGAAAATGAAAATTTGTATTTTAATTTCGTAAGATATAAATAAGTTTTCTATAATTTCATTAAGATAAAGTTTACCTAGAATTGCATTTAAAAGTAGATTAGATAAGCCCATAACACATTTCATTCCGATATAAGTTAGTAATTATATGGATTATATTGTCATTCTAAATGTCCCTGCAATATTAATGTTCCTTTTTCCATGACAATATTTGTAGATCTGATAAAGGTTCAAGCATACAAAGCAACCGGAATCAATACAAATAAAAGGAATTACCGACATCTACGAAGTAATAACTGCGAACATTGGTCGGTATTTCATTTCCGCCCTATGAGTATCTGAACGAAACGTCCGTAGTGTTGGTCAATTGAGATAGATTCCCATAATAGTTAGCGAAGCACAAAATGAGATAGGGGGCCTCCTTAATCGATATGGCGTTCTTGATATAAGTCAGGACTTCCCTATGAACCAATCAAATTAAGTTGTAAGAAAATTTATTATTATGATACAACCAAACGTTGATATGAAATCGATAACTAAACTAATATCATAACGGGTACTCACTAAATAAGGTCATAAACTTAACGGTAACTTTAGTTCAATAACTAAAGTTCATTTTTGTCGCGTCATAACGTCCCAAAAATGTTTAATATAAAATATTGGGAGTAGGATCAATACGTTTCCGTCTTTAAAAGTTCTAATACTTTCATATGTTGTCATAAAACTGCATTGTAGAAAGCTCTATGTTAAAATATTCGTATTCCTAATATAAAAGCTCAATAACTTTCAGAATAACTACTAGGTTTTTAAGTCAATTAGGAGCATATGTTTAATAAACATACATTATCAATATCTCTCAGAATAAACGGCGTAACGCCTTACTTAAACAAGCTGGCTATGTACCGTTTGTTACTCTTCACATGCCTTTGAGAATTTTTATAAAAAACTCTCAGACTTTCGTCTAGTTTTCTTCATGATGTTTTCTTAACATACAAATAAGTGATAACATTAAGGTTTTTTTCGTGCCAAAAAATTTTTCAAACAAATAGTACCACGTTTGATCGACGCTGCCGGTGACAAGAGGGCTAGCTTATATCTCGCGCAGAGAATGGCCATTGCTATCCAGCGCGGGAATGCAGTTAGTGTTCTTGGAACCATGCCGTATGGGCACGGACTCCCTTTAGATTGTTTAGGTTAGGTTTTTATTTTAATTAATTTTAAGATTTTCTTCATTGTATATATGAGAATAAATGTTATGAGTGATAACTAATTTCTGATATGCACATAATATTGAAAAATTAGATATCTAAGTCAGGAATCGCAGTCCCGGATTTAAATCGTACTACCTATTAGTTTATCACAACTTTACGCGTAAAGTACAACATTGTAAATATAGTAAAAGTTCATAAGTTCGCAATAACAACGTTATTTAGATGCACCTTCATAAAACTTACATAACGAGCATGTTGACTAAGCTTTATGAAGTTCCGTTGACAGAATATGAGATTACGGAGCATTTGACGTCAAACACGTCAACATCTATTTGCCACTTATCATTTAATTTCGGCGGTAAAAGGCCTGCTGACAAAAATAGTTAAGACATGGGTCATGATCGTATTATAATATAAAAATCTTAATAAGGACCGACCATTCACTTAAATGAGATTGAAAGTGGAAACAAGTATGCAGCCAACCTGATGGTAAGTGGTCAAAATCACGACAAAAATTTGTAAAAAACTCCATACAAAACATCAGTTACAATAGACGACGACGTTGCTTTTTCAAAGGACAAAGATGGTCGTCTCATACAAATGTATGAAGCACTTCAACTATGAATATTAATGGATTCTAAAATATTTCCTGTTACAAATACTATAACTTACGATAGTTAATAGTATCAGGCGTTTTAACATAATCCTACTATAACTTACCATTTAATATCTTATTCCAGATGCGAAGTGGGATTCTGAAACAAAAAAGTAACAATAAATGAAGTACTTAATTCAATAATACATCAATAAACCAATAAAATTGAGTATTTCAATAATGACTTCCCTACATGAGCACTCATCTTCAGTATAGAATAAAAATACATTGTTCTTATTTACAGCGAATTTTCAACGATGTACAAAATATACTAATCTACACGCCGCAAGCGTGAAGTACTAAAAGTTAATTCTGAGAGAATACGCGTGTCCAGTAGTAGCAAATTGGCAGTTCTGAAGCTGAAGCTGAATGTTTAAAAGAAATACCGCAATTTTATTAACGTGGTCTGTCAACAATACAATAGGTGGCAAGGGAAATAGGTAATAATGTTAACTACAAAAAGGTATGTCAAGAAATACTATCTCCTGATTTCTGCCCTTATGGTCACTAATTATTAAGTTCTTTTAAATATTCTTTATTTCCAATTGTAATTTACACATTACTACAATATAGTTTCGAACCCAATTTTTCTTTCCACGGCGGGTGGTATTTTCAGTTAAAATTTGAATGCGAGGAATCAAGGCATAAGAATACTCTTTTAAATAAATATTTGTTTCAAATCGGTTAATAAATTATGGATTTCTGCGATATCTAACTAATTAACATTTAACGCCATTGCAAATTGATAAGCCCCTTTTTTAATTTTGTTGAAAATGCATTAAGCCGCGATTAAGACTAAATAAAAACTTTTCAAGAATTTTAAAAGTATTTTTAAACATAAGAATGCTTGCAAAACAAGAAATTCATTTAAAATGTATTTGCTATTTCCAAACCGCTGAAAGGTTCGTACACACTCAACATTCTCCTGTCTACTTTTAACATCTAACCGGCTTACTGAGAATAAATGTTGTTTAATGTTGGTGAAATCTGAAAAATATTTTCACAAAATGGCTGTTGCAACGAGCTTAGTGCGCTGTCTTATCGTATCGCGCTAATGGATAAAGGAATGGTCTAGACAGGAAATATGATGGTTGATGTTTCTAGCAGTCACTTGGGGTTACTATTAAAATACATTTTATCGAAGCCTTCAGGCAAGAATTAAAAGATTTTAATGATTCTGACACATTTCCAGAACGAACAAGTCTCTTTAGCCTAATTCTTTTATGTGGTACATTCACATATGTATCTTAATCCTTATATATGGCAGCGAATCAGTAATCAACTTCAAGTAGGACTCTTGTTCGTTATAGAGTTGGTTACAGATGTCCATGAGTGAGAGTGATCATTTACTAATAGGTGGACTACATGTTCGTTTTTTTTTATAAATATCAAGAAGCAAAAGGTTCCAAGTAGTGTTCAGTTCAAGACAGTTCCAAGGAGGTATTTAACGTTTGGAGATTCCTCTTATGTTGCACAAAAGTTTAGAGACGATGGCGCGTTATGACATGACACACGTGATACTCTATAATACACGAAGATTACATCTGCTTGAATAATATCCTATTAAGATCCTGTACGTACTTATGTTTGGTTCTAAACTAAAAATATTATTCCAATAATTTAATTCAAAATACCTTGTCATATGTCAATGCAGCATCTTGTGTGATGGTCTACAGAGAAATCTATGACAAGTCGATTTCAGAAGACTAAATAAAGTTTTTTGAATAGATAAAAGCAGTTCACTCAACATTTTCTAACAATAGAAATGGTAATGTAAGTCTGTCTATGTAAAGTAGTGAAGGTTCTTTATCCATTGCTGGCACAGCTCAACGGGAGTGTAGTATCTGCTTAAAACAGGGGCACCTAATCGGATCTACACGACGCAACGCTCACGCTCCGCCCCACGAACACGAACATTATTTACAATTTGGTATTGTTTTATGTAACTATTGTGGTAAAGAGAAATATTTTTTCTATCTAATAATGTTCCTAAAATAAATACTTACATTTACATTAGCTTCTTATAATATGAGCTATCTGTCAGTATAATTATTGTCAAAACTGATCCAACTACGTAGCTTTTGATCGGTTATAATTTGTTTTTGTACGCAATACTAAATCTTCATATAAAATTAAAATAACGCCCAACGGGTAATGCTTTAACAATATCTAAAGAAACAGAATATTGGCAGTACAGTTAGCATAGAAAAAACAATTGTTTTTTTATTGAACTCCTTCGGAGGAGAAATTTCTAAAAACGATCAGATTTTCAAACGTTGGTATATAATAGTGTTATTATAAAGTTTGAAGAAAATCCAATTAAGAAATATAAATAAACATAGAAACTATAACCCCCGTTTCACCCCTGGTAGGGAATAATGTAACGAAAAATTCATTATGTTTTTAATTATTTGTGCCGCATAGTTTGTGCAACTTTTAAAGGACATCCTTCGTAAGGTAAAAAGTTTCATATACTTCACTTTTTTGGGGGACGAATTTTGAAAAACAAAGTAGTTCCTAGATCTCAAACTACTAGAACTCTACATCAAATTTCATCTCATTCAAAATATAGCAATCAGATAGAATTATTTTCGCATTTATGGTTTCGGGCGCAACTTTATTTTTGTTAAACATATTTTGGATATCTTTTGTGTTTATTTCATTATATAACTCATGTAGTTCACACAATACACCAAGGAACTCGTCAAAATCAAACAAAACACGTATTAGTACTTAAGGCATTTTTGTTTCATAACATTTCTAGACAACTGCAAGTATCTACCTAACAATAATAGACACTATACTGCACTAATGCCATAATACCGTTCATGTATTAAGGAATTTGTTAGCTGCTAGTACAGCTCAGAGGTAGTGTGGTATCTGCCTAAAACAGACACAACTAATCGGATCTACGCGACCCGACGCGACACGCGCTCCGCCGATCGCGCACAAACATTAATGGAATTAAACACAATGCAATTACAGACAGACAGTCAATAAAATATTTTAGATCCTACTATCATTGATAAAATAAATAGAACCAAACGCAGAAATAAATGACAACTTTTTTATGTGAGAAGAGTAGCAAACAAGCATGCAAACCACCTGATGTTTTTTTTTTATTGTGTAAGAGTAAGAAACGAGCATACACGCCACCTGATGTTAAGTGATCACTGCAGCCCATGGACAACCACGTCCAGTCTCAAATAGGACAGAAGTTCTATTTAAGGATGGACGCGGATGCGTT
>DWON01001178.1:0-25920 GCA_018251015.1 Phocides pigmalion okeechobee
GTTGAAAAGTAAATTGAGGTAAATGTGTAAAATTTATCTGTAAAATCCTTAATCCGGCTTTTTTATAAATTTATATCGTTACCGAGAAATCTATTTGTTATAGTATCATGTTAGGTGGTAAACAATACATTAATAATAGGTACTACTCAAAAAAGTTGCATTTTTTTGTATTAAGTCCAACAATTTTATACTTCAATACTTTAAAATCCATACTTTTGAAGATAAAGCGCTGTTACAACATAATAACAGATTTCCAGAACACCACAAATTGATGCGTATACTTTTCCAGGTGTAGAGTTGTTAAATGTTACGTATGAACATTATAATAAAAGACCTAAGCGCTATTCCGCGCCTTCTCTGTTCCGTGTTTGAGCAATTCCGTCTGAAATACGAGGTCATTGTTGGTGGCACCGACGGCGTCGGAGCCTGGGGGGTGGGACCTGAGGGGGGCGGCACCAGCCTCCAGTCGAAAGAGAAACAGCAAACCTATTACTGTACTACGCGAGAGAGAAATAGGACGGTTATGTCGAGTTCTATTTAAGTGATTATCTCATCTATTTTTAGTTTCAAACTTGAATAGAATTATTGTAGAGAAAAACACAGAACTGACATCATCAGTCCCTCGTCTCGTACACATGTGAATAATTTCCCCTGCGGATTCAAAATAATAATGTCAGCCGCAGTCGTGCTGGGATAATTACTTCGCTCTGTTATTCATATTTCGATTTCCTTTTCTCATCAATTCCTGAACAACGGTGACAGTGATTTTGCCTACAGTTGCTCGCAAATACGACAGATCATTTATATCTACCTACAGTTATACTTGGATAGTGAAATAGCATTTAAATGAAGTTGCTCTTGGATTTATAATGCATAATATTTGTTTCTACATTAGACAAGTAGAAGACGAGGATTCGTATTACCTAGTATTAAGGTCACTGCTGCCCATGGACTACTTCAAACAGGACTAAAATCCTACCTGAAGCATTAAATAAATTTATTTTAGTGCTCCCCTACTTTTGAGGACTATGATCGTCGTCTCACTTGTAATTATATCCCTATCACTTCAACCAAAACATAAGAATTTGTTTACAATTATAGATTAAAATATAGTCTTAACACCTGTCCGGTGTGTTGTTAGTGACAAGTTTTTAAGATTATAGAACATAAACTGATTTTAGTGAAACTAGCGCCAAAATTATGTGTCTATAATACCAAAGCAGATCTGCAGTGAAATGTCCAGACGTTCTCTGTTAGTACTCAGAAGGTCATCATAACCACTTCATATCAGATGGGCAGCTTCCTTGGTTGCTGCATCCGTTATATATTATTATCCATTATATATATTGCTTAATTGTAAATCATAACGTAAACATTAACTATTGAGCATGAATTGACATTAAACAACCCGATTCTCTGCAACATTACTGGCAATTATTTTAATGTGACATAAACACTGTGTGTACAAGGAAAGTCGTAATGTGAAATTCGGTCACGTAGAATTGTAATTCCGTTGTAAAATAACATTCGTAATAACATTTCTTTTCGTTCGCGCTGACCACGGCAGCACTAATCACGGAAAAGATAGTATCGTACAAAAACTTTTAATGCGCCACATAAATTGCAGGCGTAATAAACAAAAATAAAGTTTTGTATCAAAATTTTACTGGGTAACATTTTAAACAACATTTTGAGTACATACGTCACGTGATATATAAATTAGTAGATATTTCGTATCTGTCGTTTCTCTAATTTGATTACACAACATAAACTCAAATTATGTAGACACCATACCATACCTGATCATAATTCATGATTCCGAGAACACTAGAATGCTTTAATGTTCAAAAAGGTCATTCAAACAAGTCGCTAAATAAAAATATTAATATAGCAATCATGGCTTTAACTCCTTTTAACAGACTCCTTTAAATTAGATATCTCTTTAGCTGTTAATGATTTTTTATCTATGAAGTGTAGCAAACAAGCATGCAAACCACCTGATGTTAAGTAGTAGCAGCCCATAGACATCCACGTACAGCCACAAACATGACTGAAATCCTATATGAGCTCGAACGTGGATACGTTGCTACTCCTGAGGAATAAGATAGTCGCCTCGCTGCTAAGAGTAGCTGGAAACTGCAAATTTAAATCTTATACTTTGACTTTTTGGATATTTTGTCTTTATGTTTACCATGTTACGGACATAGTAAAAATAACATAAAAACTATATGAAAAATTAAATGATATGATCAATTAAACTTTTCAATCACGGTTTCTGAACGTTAATATTACTCTTAGTAAAGCTATACAGAATAATAACGTAAAATTAATTGCGTTAAAGCTAATCTACAACAAAATTATACTACGATAAGTGTTAAAAGTGTAGTAAGTTATAAAGAAAATTTGAAAATCTAAATTTTATAGTAATAGTATTCATTATGATAACGTTTTTTATTAGAGCTAACTTCCAAAAGTTACTATAATTATTAAAGGTGGGAGAACTATACTTCGACAGGGGAGGTACTACCGCCGCCCTCATAATCCGCCGCAAAATCTTACTTGTGTTTCGATTAGAGAGGTGCGGTTGCCGGCTACACTTCGAAGTGAGGCGAATACCTTAGTCCTCAGGAGTAGCAACGCATCTAAATACGAGTTCAGATAGGTATCGGTCATGTTTGTGGTTGTACGAGATTAATGGTGGTTTATACTACTAAATAGCAAAACGGAATCCCTGAATATGTGGTTTCAATTACACCGATTTTAATGAAATTTTATTGCATAATTAAATTCGCAGAAGATTTACGTTAACAAATTTTGCGTGGATTGGTCTGCGGAATACCATAAAATTATGTTATTCATAACGTATAATAAATAGAATAACGTTTTTGAGCCATTGGATTTAAGCTGCATTTGTAAGCCAATTAATTCTATATTGTATCACATTGGACCATAGGGTCTTAATAAAAAGTTATAAAATATTATTCAGTTTTAGTTGCCACCTGATTTTATTCGGAAATGTCAAAAACTTTGTAACACCATTTGCTTTCTCTAAAATCTTACTTACTGTCAGCGCATACTTAACCTTGTGACTCAAATTACTCATAAAATTGCGGACACTTTCGAAAAATATTATACTCGTTAACGAGTTGAACGTTTAAATTAAAAAGGAGTGGATTATATATCAATTGCGTGGGTCATAATTGTGTTGTCAAAAAAGACAATGCTGACATACTGATAGCTTCATGGCAGAATGTTTTTTTGGTGATCAAGGATATACGTCAACACAGTCATTTATTGAAAGTTTTTTTTTCATTCACTTGTCTTTTGCATGCCAGAGACAAGGATTTGGAACACAGCGACATATGTTTTTTATAAAAATTCAAAATTAAATTCAATGGTTAATTAATACGGTACAATACTGTTATATTACAGTTGCCTTTATCATACTCGTCTCTGTCTCTACTTCTGTTTAATATATCATATACAAATACGATAGGACATCTGCATATTGGTCGGGTAATAAAAAGATGGCGGACAGTGCAATCGGCAACATAGCATCTGTTTTGTGCACCGAGTCACGTATTGCGATCCAAATTGACAAATATCGAACGGAATGAAATATACATCACATATTCGTTATTGCTTGATTAACAAAATTATGTGCGATGTAAAATATATTTACAAATTTTAATAATATTTGCAGATACTTAATTATCCTAAAGATGTATTATATTATAAGCTTATTTCAATATATAAATAAAAAATATAAAACGTTCTCAATCAACTTAAATTAATTTATAGTTTTTCCTATTCTAAGTAAATCTTATCTTTTTCCATGGGGAATAAAAGGAAAAAGATAAGATAAGGAATGGTCCATGAAATTATGTTATTAATAACATACATATTCTAAGTAAACGCCAAAAGAAATTTTAAGCGATTGTGGTATCATATGCTAATTAGCCATTAAGCGTGTAACTGTTAATGTAAAAACCCCTAATAACAGTTCGTTGCGAGCCAAGCCTTCAAGCCAAAATAAGTTACAAGCCAGTCAACCGCGTAACAATAGAGCGTACAATACTAAAAATTATAACAATGCGGCCATATTTATTTCAGCAGTTTCTCAGAAAAGGCGGCAATCTATAAGCCATTACTTTTTTTACAAAGGAGTTCACCTTCGCTTTTATTCTCATTCAGACCATCGGTGTTAGGGTATATTAAATTACTGGACTCAATTCTATTCTACGTATTTCAATGGACTGGAACAAAAAGACATCAGTCGACTGTATTATAATATTTGACACAAGACCTACTCGTGACATTGTTTCGTATTTTAAACGACTTATATGAAGGCTAAAATCACTTAATTAGTAGAAATCTATTTTTCCGTATATGCAGAGATAATTCTTTCCCCTCTGAATCGATTTTGATCAATCGATTTTTTTATTTATAAGACTATTTTTATCATGAGACCATACAGAAACTCCTATGACGATACTCATTATATGGTAAAGTAGAGATGTACAATGGCTTACAGTCAAGGTATATTTTGTCCAATGTATTCTTAACAATTTTATATTACGATAATTTTGATCCTAAGCTCTTCAACCCTGCACTTTAGCTGTTACAGAGATTGCCTGCCTTAGACAATTGCAAATTTGAATTACCTTTATAAGCAAAAAATTACAGTCTTAAGCAGAAAGTTTTCCATAAAAAATATTTGTATGTCTTTATTACAACGTTCAATTTTGTAATTAAAGTAGTATGGATTTTGTTTTAACGTTAGTACCTACCTACCTACTACATTTCTGTAGTCTTAGTAATTGAGACGTTGATTTATTTGGTATGATAATTATGAAATAATTTCGTTTGCCGAAATAATAAAAAAAATCTGTCGTCATAATTTTACAATCTCGGATAATGTTTCTGTTTTTGATGTAGGAAATAAATTTTGTGTTCTAATTTTAAATCTCTGTGGCAAAATTGTACCACAACTTAATTATAAACATGCAAAATAGGTTTTATAACTATAAAAAGTATCTAGTTCTCTATTAAGTGTAAACCATGACATTATCTTATCAAAGCTACTATTTTTAATAAATAGTTGGCTTTCTAATGAGAAGTTATAACCATCAATTACAAAGGTCAAAATTTTATATCGACTTTTGGAGAATATTTTTCTTATATTTCCTATTTCTTGAAGAACTTTAGAGTTGGACAGACAGTGTGAAGCGTGAATGGCTATCAGAAATATGATTTTATTCCGCGAGAAAAATGTTCGTTCCGATGCTCCAATTGACATAACGAAATACGGAGCTGGCAGTTCATAGTCGAGTTCTTCCGATATTAAATTACAATATAACATTACTGAAAACTGTTCTACGTGTTCTAGTAGAACGGAAGAATGCACGGGAAATACCTTCCGTGTCAACCAGTTCCGCAGAAGCGCAGATATATTTTCCGTCTAACCATTTATTTTACTTTACATAAGCTTTTTATGTTATATAAGAAATTTATGTTTATATATATTAATATAAATTTATTTCATATAAGCAATGGCCAGAAATCCCTATAAAATATATTACATAAAAGCCTGGATGTGTTTATAGAACAACAGAAACTACAGAGGCTACAGCAACCACATATGTACATAATTATATTGTTTGATAATAACTGCTCATAATATAAAATGTCACATTCTACAAGTCACACCTACATATGTGTTAACAAAGTAGTTTACATGACTTCCAGTGTAGAATTATTTTCTAGTGTCGACAATAGAAAATCCCGTCCTCAGTTAAACGACTGCATCAACGCTGTATGTCTTCGTTATTATTCCTCACACCTTTATATTATTCAGTATAAATTTAAACTCAGCATTGGAAGTGCCAATAGCGCTTGAAGCTTGAAGAAAAGTAATTTTATCACTACGAGTCTTTCTTTCGCTTCGATGCAAAATTTAATACGAAGCGTGTAGTTCGCTGGATTCCTTCGAGAGGAACATTGTCTTACGAGTACACTCGTAAAGATTCGAGGGCGATGATGAATAAATTGCTTGTCTACATCCTTTACACGTTACTCGTGATATAGTCTGATACAAATAATATCATTAGCACGTAGTAGATATCCAAGAAAGTAATATTAATCGTGTCTGCCCACAAGCCTAAAACAAATAAAAAAATCTGTATTTATACTGATTATTACAAATAATACAGGAAACTTTAAGTGCGATAGTAAAATGGAGTTTTGCAAACTAACGGCACATTTTTGTGACTATCGTTTTTTAAGTCAATGCTTAATTTTCGTAAGAATATATAAGGAATCATTAGGTGAGACTAAACAAAATTATTAAAAATAAACATAAAGTTACATAAATGGCTTATTGACACCATAATTATATTTACTGAAAATTATTTAATTATTAGAACGTGCAAGTAGAAATTATGCTCACGTTGCTGCAGACCGGTTTATTCCATATTCTGTTGAGTCATGGAAATACTGGAAACTGCGGGACACTCAAATTTAATGAATTAAGATTTAAGCTCAACGAAAACAGTAGAAAATAAATATTTATTTAAATAAAACAAAAACATTTTTATAAAACAGTAAATATTTATTTCTCAAAATATTTTTGCTTCATGCTTCGTACATTTTACATAATGTTTTTAATTTATTTACTACCAGATTCACAAACTTTTTTTATTGAAATTTTATTATTTACTTGTTTTTGGATTAACAAAAAATAAATAAATTAGCAGCGATAGCCTGTTGATTAGATTCCGACCTCTTATATACGTAGTGTTCAGGATTCGAATCCCTGTAATTCATTAACGTGCTCATTAGAAACTACATAATTATCACTTGTTTTAAAGATAAACGAATACATCTTGAGGAATCTGCATGCACAAGGGTTCTTTATAAAGTTTACAAAGTTGTATGAATTCTACCAATTGTAGTCGGACTTGTAAGGATATCTCTAAATATTATAAAACAAAGTCCCCCGTTGCGTCTGTCTGTTTGTCTGTCTGTTCATGATAAACTCAAAAATTACTGGTGGACTTTTATTTAGAGTAGTGAACTACAGGAAGAATGATTCCTGAGGAAGGTTTTGATGCATAATATTTTAAGTTTTTTTTTTGTAAATTGGGCGAGAAATCAAATAGTTAAATTGTAATTGTTAGTTTTTGCAACTAGGTAATGACTCGATTATAAGTACATATAAACTCTATTACCCGAGAAAAACTGGGCCGGGTAGCTAGTAAATAAATAAATTTTAAGCATTCCGCAACAGCATTATTTATACATCGTCTATGTTCGAAAGAAATGCAAATGACGTTTGTCATATCTGCAACACTAATTCGATTTTTGGCTCCATTGTAGCCACAAACGCATTTAGCGAGTATTGCGAGCGTGGTCTCAACACTCCAAGCCTCACTGGCAATTAATTTGATCAAATAATGTGTTCTATTTCTGATCTCCTCAGTACTTGCTTCACTGACTCTTTAGTTTATTGCGTTAAGGCTAAGCACGTTAGACACATCTTGATAGATTCGTATCTTGTTAGTTAAGAATTTATATATCAATTTGATTGCAATAAATTATTTGAGGCTCTTGGTATGGTGGCTATGGTAATCTTAACTATGCATATAGCTACACATTCACAATGAAGATTGTTCCTCCATATATAATTGGAAAATATGTAGTTTTAATCTGATAATGTTAGAAGTGACAATAGTTATAAGGACATTTGTTGCACACAATCCGATAATCTAAAATGAAACCCGGCAGAGAATCCGTGGTCCAAACGCTCGTAGCTTCACTCGCACCCAATTTGATTAAATAACGTCTATTTGGGACCCCAGGATGCGAGAACTATGTGCGGGGTTCTCTACTAAATTGAAACTAACATTGTTACTGGTCTATTGGAATAGGATACAAAATATAATGTAAAAGGAATTACACATTACTTTCCTGGTCATTTTATTATTATTATTACAACTACGCGTAATATACAAAAACGTGTCATAAGTACCTAGTGTTGAATACAATAGTCGAACTAGAATGAGTACTATTACGACCGATACACCAATGAACCCAAACGTAGTAACTCAGTTGAGTTACCTTGTTAATTTGAGAAGGCATTGAGTCTTTTTTAGTATCCTCTTGTTCTATAAACTGACGTTAGAATATTTCAATGTACAAGTATCATTTTAAGTAATTATGATAAATTGAAAATATAGTAACCATTCATGATTGAAACAAATTATATTTATGGATACATTTGTAGCACCAATTCTCCTTTTGACCCCATTGTACCCACAGACGCAATATCCGACAGCGCAAGCGTGGTTTCAACGCCCCTAGCTCCACTTGCACTCAATTAGATTAAATGATGTGCTCCATTTGTGACCAAGGAGCGTGCGTAGTGTTGTATGCGGTTTTGCATGTTGTGTTGAGATAAACCATGTTATTTTTCAATTGAAATCTTGTGTAGGGGGCAATTTTATGAGGAAACAATCAATCAATTAAACGATTTATTAATACAAGCCCTAGAGGTGCTTTTAAACGTTCCACATGCATATTCCGTTTTAGAGCTCTATCAATTTTTAAGAACCAGCATGATGGAGTATCTAGAAAAATGAGGTAATAGTTGTGGAAAGAAGTTTAACATAGCTATGCGTAAAAATAAAAGGAGTTGCAGCTAACACCATCAAAGTATTGCAATAAATGTAGTCAGTAAACTTTTCAATTGACACGAAAACATGACCACAGCACCGAGAAGTAAGTTCCTTGAGAATTATCTGGGAAAAGAGAGATATTTCGAAGCCCATGGCCCTTCTGTCGGCCGCATGAAAGCCACGACAAAATAGGATGTAACCACTAAATCATGGCACGAGTTTTGGTTTTATTGAATTAAAACCTTATATTATTTTTTAGTCTAAAGCTTGCAGTCGCATTTTTATCATTTAAAAAAAAATGTACTTGCCGTCAACGCACTATTTAACCGAGAATATAAAAGACAAATTCACTCAATAGACTTTTTTACTATTTTTAAGTAATAACTGAACGTCTTATTCATTAAATACCTTTTACTACATTGACCCGGTTATTTTAAATACATTTCTTTACATTAATATATCCAATATTGAAACTCATACGAGATCTTCACGCTCTGCAAACCTAGAGTCTACTGATATTAACTGACTCTGAAATATTATATCCTATTTCTGCTATAAAAACCCTTTTCTTGATACATTCTTAAGATTTCTATTTAACATTTGAATACAACTCAGTCGTCAAGACATCAAAACCACGTGAAAGTTAATTTATTAACGTTTATAATCCTTAGTTAAAATCATTAAGTAGCATAACATTAATTATTAACCTAAAATCATTATTCAGTATTCCATGCGTATACCAATATCTTTTCGACGGTGAGTGACAGCAATTTTATGAGATACAGCGTCATAATACATTTTATATAAGAAATATCGTTGCTTCGCAATGCTCTGTTTCGAAATGAGTGCCGTGCTATTTGTAATGTTTAAAAGATAATTCGTATCAATAAATCAGTTGGAACATTCCGTTTTATCATTCTTGATGTTGAGCCTTGGGTGTGCGCGTTATCAACGGAGCGTATCGCTACACAGGTGTTGAGCGAAAAGGACCGACTTTTCTTCCATCCCGAACTTAAGGTACTATTCACAACTTGGTTCGACGTCGTTTCTATCGATTTTAGATTAAGGAACTCCGAACGCCTGTAAAAACATTGTACAATAAATTTCCCCAATTTTATTTAGGTACGACAGATTTTTTTATCAAAAAGCTATGCGGAACAATAATTTTATTTTCCAGTAGATTTATTTCGTTGAGTACAAGCAAAAGATATCGATAATTTTGCGAAATATCCAGTAACGTACGATTACATAAAAACTGATTAATTACGCTATTTTCTTTATTCAATGGAAAACTGTTTTGATGCTATGATATTATGACACCTTAGTAACAAAATCCTAAAATTATTAATGACGCAAATACATCCATTGTCGAATTTAACTAATTATTACGTTTAACGAACTTTTTTCTCAAATAAGACTACACTAGTCACTCCTATGGGAACAAAAATTATCTTATGTTATAACAAAACATTCATCCGCCTTTATTATTAAGTTACTAACAGCTAACTTATGTGATTTTCTAGTGTAATCTGACAGTAGATTCGCAGTATTACATTTACAGTGATCAGCCGAGTTTTACTTGAATTTATATTTTGTTGCGAATTACAATTCTGGACACAGACCATCAGTACGTGATAAACGTCATCAATAACGTTGAAAGTTGGGCAATTTCAGAAGTTAATTTTATATTGGTTGGACAGATTTAAATGTGGAACATATATTGACGTGACTTAGAGGTAAAACCAAATCGTATGACGTAACGACAATAATAATTGGCATGACTCTATCTTGTGTAAACATGGCGCATATACTATAAAAATTCGTTGCATTTCCACATGATAGCGGGTATATATCATTATAATGCGTGACATTTAATTATTAGTCTTCCTTAATTATTCATTGTTTCAATAATAATCTATTTTGGTATTTCAAAACGTCGCATGACCACATAATTTTCTCAAAAAGTTATACGGGTTAATTTCCTTCTTCAATCGATATATTTCGTTGAATACAATCAAAACATCGATATTTTTGTGAAGCATAAACTGACGTCCGATTACTTAAAAATGGATTCGTGTACGCTATTGACTTTGCAACATCCCTATTCATTTTTTAGTTGGCTCCGTGGAAAAACCATTGTTGAGAGTCGGAACAGAAGAGCGCGCGGCTCACTTATACATATTTGATGGTTTACTGCGAGCGTACATCCAATTATCCATACCACTAAAACAACAGACACGATCGACGTCAATCAAATATAGATTCGCTTATAAAAATATTTGAAGTACACGTATATAACCATGAAAACGTATAAAGCTATTGACGCGAAACGTTTTGAGTCCAAAATCATTGAAGAGGCCGTTGTAAGAGCACTATTAATATTTGAGTGGCATAAAAAGTGGTGCTTCGATGAAAAAGCAAATTTGGATCTAAAGTTAAACTTTATCAGCAAAAGTAATTGTTATTTATTAGTCTCTCGAATAATAACCATTTATATAACATATGTAGAAGCAGTTAACGGGCCTGCGGTTTATTTGATCATAGGTGGTCAATGATATTCGTACTGCATAATCTAACCTTAATAAGATAAGGTTATATAGAATGTCTATGTTTAGTCAGCCATAAATATTTCCTATTCGTAAAGACCACCTTGCAATGCCTTGTGTATCTCAGCCGTTAAAATCACATCATCTTTATCACACAGTAAATTGTTTGTGGTTGTGATATCTCTAGAATAGTACCACGGTAAGATATAAATATTAGTTCCTTTACGAATAAAAGTGAAATAGTAATTTCAGTTAAAGAACGTCCTTTTCATTTTCGTACATTTGTCACTTTGATGGACTTTGAAAATCATTGGAGTAATGTTCATATGTTTCAAGTAGGGTTAGCAATAATAAACATTTTTATTATTTGTATACATTAAATGATCAAAGATATATAAAATCTCATAACACAAATCAGTATAAAATACTCAACAATATAATGATAAGTCTTCCAACAGTTGTAAAAAAGCACAGATAATTGAAATACCATTTCGAAGCAAGATTCCTATTAGTATTAAGTAAGTCATTGTCGTTAAAAATATCTATAAAAAACGTGTCGGAGTTTCTGACAAATCTATTAGACGATTACTTTAACGACAAATTGTGTTTCTGGCTTTTGTGTTTTAATAAAAACTTGTAAAAAATGTCTACATATTTTAAGGTTATTACAAAGTATGTCATAACTTTGTTTTACAATAATCATATCTATTCGCTTACATGTAATTAGACTTCATGAAGATTATATAGCGTTTAGCCCTAAAACGTAAGAATCGAAATTATTTAACTCTATTCATAAATTTTCGTACCTATTTGTGTCAGATTTTTTAATAAATTCCAAGACGTAACAAGTAATAAATGAGTAACACGTCATGTTATTCGAACAAAGGTATTAGGAGTGACACGATATTATCTCGCGAGGCACTTACACTGACTTTATTACCTACATATTTTATTACTTTTGTTATCTAGAGCTCAAAACATGAGGTAATCGGTAAGCCTGATATTTTTAAAGAAAAATGAAATCTTGAACGTTATAAAACAGTACAAAAATAAATCAAGAATAAAGAATACTTAAACACATAGATTTAAATTAATTTACTAACTTCAAAAATCTAAAGAAAATCTTAAGTAGAGAATCTTTGCGAATTAAATCCGATAAAGAAATGTCGATTTTATTTAATACATATTTTTCAAGACTTTATGGTTTATTTATAGAAATATATGTACATTTTTATAAATAAACCATATATACAACGGTATATTAATAAATATTGTATACATCAATATACATAAAATTCGAACAAAAGTTTAACTTTAAATAAGTGTACTAAGGCATAATATAATTTGACTTCGTTTAGAATAATCCAAAAAATTAATAAGACCGAAATTAATCAGATATTTAGAGTGTTAGTAAAAATAAAACTGAAAATAGAAATGTTACATTGTAGGTAAAAAGATGCATTCTAAATGCAAAAGGGGATTACAAAAAACACGCAAAGAGCGAGATCGTTTAAAGCAACTTTACGACGTGAGCAACCAGAGGCCTGTTGTTTGGTGAAAAATTTTGTTCTAGCCCGTTTTCCAGCATTTTTAAGGGAAACGTGGGTACAAAACTTTGTTTCATTTGGCAATTATGTTCTCCATAAACTACTAAAATAGTTGTACATGTGCCTGTATGTATACAGAATAACAATGAAACAGATAGGGGTCGTAACCTGTAATATATCCTATATGACAACAAGATTTTTTTGAGTACCTGTACAGAAAGCAAACATGAAAAACGTAATTAAATACAAAAAAACAAGTTATGCTGATTCATTAGTATACATTAAAATTATCTGAATTTTATGTTTAGTAGTTTCGGATAGGCAAGCTCAATTTTCAGTATTTTCTTTAACACTATTTAACATTTTCTTTTGAAATATTAGAGCTTTTACTAGAGTTATATGACACAATAACAAAACAAATCTTTTTCAATTACACTATACCATAGTTAGACCCCTCAACGTATATACAAACTAAATATATACCTCATACATATAATATACAGCACATTTTATCCAATTGATGGTGATGAAGTCTATAAGACGTTGTGATAAACAGACCATGGAAGGACGGATGCACAAACAGACAGACCTAAGTCATTTTTGTGTGTATGAATGAACGCTAAATTGTTAAATTTGATATCTATAACAAAAAGAGTGGTTTTCAAAATTTAGGAGATATATCTTGCTTATTAATAAAAAAAATATTTCGGTAAAAACGTTTTAATAAGATTTCATATTGGAGCATGAAGATTTGTTATAATCGTGCTAATATTTCTACTTTCATTTCACAAAATCCCAGAAAGTAAACTAATAAATAAAGTTATTCCCAGGCAGGTTCTTCGTACTAATGGAAGAAATAAAGACGGCTGCGTCTTATAGTGGTGCGAGTACAAGGAAAGTTTACATTGTACTTTGTTCCAGACTGCCATAAATTCACCGGCTTCTTGTATTGACAAGTTCGCGCCGAACCGAACAGGATTCACCTGTCGATTACGTTTGTGAATTCACTGTTAGCTAGCAGTGCTCAATCTTCTCAGTTCTTTCACATTACATTACTGATGAAATAATGAGGTTGGTATTTAAATATTGTCTTGTTATTCGATTATACCATTTTACATACTATTTGGAACTTTCTAGTCTCATTCTTCATTTATCTTTCAGGTAATTTTGGGCTAGAATCCTATATTTTTATTAAACGTACTGGCTTCTGTAAAGTAAAACTCTTGCATGGAAATTTGATTAAATCAACTTTAACCTGTCGTAGTAGATTTAACAGGTAAATAAGCGAAGTCAATATTAACAATACCGATTGTAATATTTTTAGTATTTTAGGGTTACAAATTGAATAATAAATTATTATTTTGATAACTATAATTTTATTATTAAACACATTAAAGCGAAAGTATAATAAATCGCTTATTACTTCACGTAACATTTCATAATTTGGCCAACAAAGTTTTATACTTATATCAGCTCGTGCTTCAATTTCATTCCAATCAATCTACGCCAACCACACTATATCAGGCTTTACCCACCCAATTTGTCTGCTCGCGAGCCTGAATGATTTGTGTAAAGTAGTAAATCCTAAGAAAGTCCGGGTACGGCATTATTATATTTTACTAGCTTCATTATTCTCTAAGCGTAAAAATCGACCATTTTTAATATAAATCATTGATAACTTAGTAACTATAAAAAATAGATTTTTTTTAATTGTACTGTTACGTTACGTAAAACATCGTATTTTAATTGAAAAAAATGTATAAATGGGTTTATTAATTTACTGAAATAATTCTGAATATCATTTGTAAAATTCTATTTTATAAACCTTTAAGATTGAGCACCGCTATATGCGATTTTTGTTTTATTTCTCACTTCTTAAAGACTTCGGTTATTTGAACTAAGTTAATATTTACTCGGAATTCCTTCGTGTCATATAATATACTTACATAAATACAACAGGTTTAAGAGAAAAGTAGAATAAATAGAAACAAAATTTACACATTCTACTAAATTAACAAATAAATATCTTTTTAGAAATAGGAATATTCCATTATAATATCTAGTAAAACTTAGTTAGTTTTGATATAAGCTTAGACGTGATATATCTTAGTAACATATGTTGTTAATACAATCGAAGACTGAAAAGAAAAATATTAAATGCCTTCTTACTTAGGATCCCGAAACAAGAATTCCTTAAGCCCTACATATTTTCTCAGTTTATTCTTTCGTTACTAAAATAAAAACTGAAAAACATGTATGATAATACAACATTATGTGCGACCGAATGAGTATAAGGGCTTTACTCAAACTTAAAGGCGACATCAAAAACATTTATTTTTTACCCGATTCCAGAAACAATATTTCTTACTTTGCAGAGCTTACGAAGTCGGTTATATCTTTTGTGAAAAAATATATATGAATTATATCTATTTTTATAGTATAGTTAGTAAAACCATACTTCGACCGGCGAGGTATCCAAGGAGGAAGTATTATAATAAAATATTTAGCTGACACATGAATATAAAAGTAAAAAAAAATATTAGTTCATTAGCGTAATACATTAGTCCACTTTGCTTAGTAAAGGTACTTAAATACTCATAAAATGCAGTATCAAAATTTTTCAATCGAGTCCAAGTCAGCTTCTATTTTCGAATGGAACAAAAATGTGAGTGTTTGAAAGGCCGATGGCGCACGACATCGAGGAAGGACGTTTATTAACGGCAGTGTCTCTACGCTGCTCGTTTCCGCTCTTTTGTGATTGCTCACGCCAGTTTCTCCCTTCTGAATAGAAGCGTACGTGAGCATACAACTGTACAAAATATTAAAGTGTTTTGTGGTACTTAGATCTCGTTGAACGACTGCATTCATTTTCCGAGAGATACTTTAATCGACTAAATATAATAATAAAATATAATTATTTATTTGACTATTAATAGCTATAAGTATAAATGTCTCTTTCTGGATCACGATAAATTTGTTGGCCCGGAGTGTTTAAAACACCATCAGGTACTTAAAAGATGTTCTTATATTATGATCTTATTACTGTAATAACCCGCGATGTCTATCATTTTGTCTATACATCTGTTACTTAACTCTTTTTCAGAAAATGTAAAAATATTTTAGAATTGAAATGTGCACAGATTGCTCGTTATAATACCACGGAATGTTAATCCAAGTACCAAATATTAACATTCATACGTACATAAGTTTATACTTGTGTTGTAATAATACTTAAATGTATTATCATTATACCAAAAAATGCCTGTAACTAATCGTACTTTGCAAACAAGGTAAAGATAATCAAAATTTCAAACATCATTTACTTTATTTCATCAAACAAACACTGAATCTAAACCAAAAGGTTATCAAAAAACAAGTTTTAAATTCATGGAGCCATATTTTCATCAATCAATTTATTATAGCCATGCCAAGAGTATTCTTTAACATGTGATGATCGATCGACATCACCGCGAATCCATTCTAACTAATACATTATTTATCCGCAGAATTTATATTTTAGCAACAAACATTAACTTTATAACGTGACTACGTTTTTTTGTGTTTATTGTTTTTTTTGTCTTTCATAAGAGCTGTGAACGTATATACATAGTTCACAGCTCTTATGAAAAATCGATTTTGCTTTCGCTTGTCAATACATAATGCAATAAAATGCGATATCAGTGGGTAATTCAGATAATCAAAATGTCGTGCTTTTACACATTTCACCGCTTCTAATGTGAAACCAATTCTAGCGCCACATAAAGATGAAAATACGACATAAAAGTCAATAAATCTGGTCAATAGCCATTATACGACGTTGTTAGGGTGCGAAAATATGAAAGTGGGGGGGGACTTCACGGCTCTTTGATTTACGAGCCACTATCGCACAACGGCTATCAAATGGAAGAGGCCGTGTAAATTTCTCTTCTAACTTTTAATTGGCTTCTGCTTGCTTTCGTAGTTGTAAATAAAATTATTATTTATATATTCTATACCTACTTTAATGCACAATCGGAAAGTTTCGAGTCAAAGCTACGATTAAACGAAACTCATAATGTCTAAAGACATTGTTGAGTGTGCAGTATCTACAGCATTACGTCACTTGCCAAGAGAAAACTATCATGCTCAAGTACAATACACAAATCGTATGGTACGATACAACGCAACGGAAGAAGAAAATAACCATCTGGAACACTCGCGTTTAAGATACTCTTCTAAAAGTTGCATACTCCAAACAACAACACATATGACCGTACATTTACTCGGTATTCCGTTTTGGGCGCGCACAAAGGAAACTCTCGGAAGCAGTGACGTTCAGACGACATAAATTGTGAACGTTTCTAGTAACCTATCACGAGAACGGAATGGTTTTTCTACGTCTTACGTTTCAAGTGCGCTCCAGCTTAACAGTTATCATATTAATAATATGTTTTAACACGAGTCAGATATTGTGTGGCGGTGGTGAAAATCAGTCTCCCCATTTGTAACCCGAATTCGAACGTTATGTAAATTTTAAAAATAATCCATTGTAAGGTCTATAGCTTACAATGGATTATTTTTTAAATTACTATTGACATTAGAAAACTTCTGAGGAAAGAAACACTTGAGCATAATATTTTAAAGACATGGAAAGTCAGCCAATGCGTATTTAGAGGTAGACTATCGTCTAATTTCCTCAAAATCTAGAAACAGACTGTTACGCAGTAGTGGGACATTAATTAGTTAGGTGTAAAATGAATGATGGCTTCCCAGATTAAAATTTGTAGTCTCAGAAAGGTACTAACGACGGTTAATAAGAAATTTACTAGTTATGACTATGTTAATAAAAATAAGATTCATTAATGTAAATATCTTGAAAATTTGGCCCGTGGGGTCAGCGTACCAAAAATTTTTTAAACAAATAATACCACGTTTGATCGACGCCGCAGATGACAAGATGGCTGGTTCATATCTCGCGCAGACAATTGCGATTGCTATTCAACGCGGGAGTGCAGCTAATGTTCTTGGAATCATGCTGCATGGGCACGGACTCCCTTTAGGTTACTTAGATTAGGCTTTTATTATAAGTAGTTTTAAGATTATCTAAAGAATGTTCTGTCTGAACATTTTCTTTCCTATTAATAATGTTGAACAATTTTCGACCGTTCTACTTTTGATCATCACTTACTAGCATATCATTTATTCAATATAAATATTTTCTTATTACAATCAATTATTATGATGTGATATGATGATGAAATTATTATGAGTATATTATAATAACAAATATTTTAAGAGTTTAATATTTCACTAGTATTTTACAACGGCTCCTCACAACCCGAGTTTTGGTTCACATACGAGTACAATGTGATAGATATCGACATATAAAGATCCGCTTATCGTAAATACTTATTTCCTCATACAATATATATGTACATTCCGCGATAAACAATTATAATATTATAATAAAATTGTGAGGTTTACTAAATGGCAAAACCAGTAAGTTTGGTTCGGGGAGGTACCAAAGCAATAATAATTTACAGCATGAAGAAATGGTTGCATTTAGTACAAACTTGTGGTTGCTAGCCCACATATGAGACGAGCATCATAGTTCTCAATGGTGGTACAAATCTGTGATCCCCTGTGGGTGGGTCTCCAAGTATATATACAATTGATTACATATCCATAGATAGCAATAACCACTCAGCCTTAGGTGAACTGATACTCATTTGCTACTACAATGTATTAAAAATCTTAAATGTAATTGTCTGTTACAACATCTGCCTGTTCCAAGTTCTTTATATCTACGTTAGCGAGGACACTGGCAACGGGCGGCAGCTGGCAGCCATCCGGCCGAACGTAACTATACATAGCGGGCTAACGAAATAGAAAATACCATTATTCTTTCCTCAAGACAAGGAGGCGTTCGAGCGATGTTATTTACAACCAGATTTGTTTGTCCTCTCTTAGACGACGTTGAAAATAATCTGTGGAAATTGTTTTATCCGTGATATTGCAGTTTTATTGTTAACTGATTACGTTTTTTATTTTTATACTGTACAATTTTTAAATAGAAAAATATAAGGTTTATTAGTTAAACAAATACCCAACGAGCATGCAGGCCACCTGATGTTAAGTAGTTTCTACAGGTTCATAGATATTTCAAAAAATCTCAAACAAGACTGGAACTGTATCTGACTTCATACATGATTGTATTGCTACTCCTAAGAAATAAGCTAGTCGTCTCGTTTCTAAGCGTAGTCGGCTACTCCACCATTAGAAATACAAAAATTGGTTCACAGCGGGTTATAAGGGCGACTGTGGTACCACTCCGGTCCAACTATAGTTCTGTTAAAATTCCAACCGTACCTCAACGTTCCATATGACAGACTATTAAACGTAAAAAAATATTCGAATCCCAATTTTAAGTTTTTATACTGAAAAAAATGTTTCTGAAAGAGACGTTTTTAAAACAATACCAGGTTTCATATAATCTCTGAAAAGTAAAGTATTTCTGTAGATATATAATGTATTTGTGGTTTTGGTAAACAACAAAGAGATGAGTTCGCGGAATTTGTTTCTATTTCTTTTGGAAAATTTCTTCGTTGTTTTGGAAAACTTTTACAAAATTATAGGGGTAACGACTCTTGTTGAAGGTCTTTATGAAACCCAAGATCTTTGTATTCTCTTTTATACAAATTTGACATTTAAATAAAAAATGAATATAACCGTTAATACGAGAATATCTAATCTCTTATCTAATTTCACCATCATTTCCTGTAATCAAATTTTAATAGTTTTCATTACTTTTTTTGTTTTATGTGTTAAATATAAGATATTCCACATACGTATTGAGGAAGTTTCAATAAGTAGCCAATAAGCGTGCAGATCACCTGATGTTAAATGGTATCTGCAGCCCATAGATTATCCAAGATCAAACATCACGCATGTGTTGCTACTCCTAAGATGGTCACCTCGTCTTTAAGTGTAGCTGGCAATCGCTTCTTACTGCTTTATGGCGGATGATGAGGGCAGCAGTGGTACCACCCCGTGAAACTATAGTTCTACCATCTCATACATTTCGATAAATTCGAAGTTGTTTGTGCTTTTTTGCTGCTGTACCTAAACGCTGTTCAAATACAAAAACAAATACGAATATTCTATAAGCTCATCTTAGAAACGATCGATCTAATTTTAAAGTAAATAACATGATGAGATACATTTAGTATTTTTATTACAAAAGATAAAAAATGATTAACTCCACGCGCAGGTATAACCCAAATCTCTAATTAAAATATCATGTAATATGTAACCAACATAAATGATAAAATGTAGAAAAATAAATAAGGCTCAAATATATAAACAAATTAGTTGCTGCATTGAGCTCTATACAGTTCTCGAAAAGACAAACTTTTCCTTCCATCAGGTATTATCTGTTGTAATTCTCGTCTGTGTGTGTATATAAAACCTATATAAACTCGTAGTTAAGCTGTATAATTTAAACATCATATAATGTTAGCAAAACTTAATTAGCGTAACCTAAGCCGTCAATACTGCCTAAAGACATTCGAAACCATTAAATAAAAGCCAAGACGTTCGATGGAGGGGAACGCAAGACGAATTGTAGGTATAACGAAATTAGAAATTCGATCAATGTAAGGAATATGCGTAAACGTATTCAATTTGGAGATGTCAATCAATTTCAAGATGATGTCTTTAACGCTAATAAAAAGAGGCAATATTCGGGAATTCAATTTATTGGCTACGATCAAATGAGAAAGAATCTATAAGTGAGATATTTCATGTCCAGATGCTCGTTTCGCTGGTCCACGGCAATCTTGGGACATTCAAATTGATGGTAAGGGTACGTTTCACCATTAGAGGGGGTCTTATTAATTCCCCTTTCGACAGGCCGACCGAGGAGGCCATAAATTCACCTCAACCAAAGGGATGACCAATTTCAGAACATTTACGAGCCACAAATTACGCGACCGCTGAAATATACTGGGTTCGGGACGGCAAAGAACGGAGGGCAAGTGAGACGAGAAAAAGCCCAAATGTTAATTTAATGTTGAGCTACTGAAAATTGCTTCAGTCCTCAAGATCGAAGTAATATTGCTCGCTATCCGCGAAAAGGTTCTGATACTAATTTTATGCAGGGTAAATGAGCCGAGGGCTTGCGACCAATCGATATTCATTTGGGTAAGGTACAAGTTATTCCGCCCGTTGAAAAAGCATATCATGATAATTAGATGCGTACAAAAGGGCCCGCTTTTCATTTAGGTTATATTACACTCTTTGAATGAGTGCTTTATTCCATTTAACTAAAACGTTGCGTAAGTAATACGCTTTATCCAACAAAACTTTGGTGAAGTAGATATGAAAAAAGTTACGCTAATGTTTGTTCTGCTTTAAAAACAAAAAAGACAATGGACATCGCTGTTTTGTATTTCGCGAATATAAAAACGTCAACTGATGTTGTTTTTTTCTGCTCAATAGGCGTAGATAAAAGCTGAAAAGAGTTTTGTGTAATATTTTACGAAAAAATGAAATCATAATATATCTTTACTGAACAGGTCTTTTGGCTTTTATGTAAGCACATTCCTTTTTTTCCCTCGTACTCATCTATTGTTGACAAATATATTGGCATCATCACATCGCTGTATAAATAAGCCGCTAAAAAGAGAAAACAAATCGTTGGCAAGTTTGTGTTAAATGGTTCTTTTATTTGTTCGCATCAATATATCCAAGCCAGTTCGGCAACGGCGTGCTAGCTAACTGTTTTATCACTTTATTGCATGAAATCGCATAAACTTGCGAGGGTCCTAATAAAACGCCACAGCGACGTTTTCTGTACCTATTGTATTAGGGACTATGGCTTTGGATGTACAAAAATAATAACTTTAAGAAATGTTTGGTACAATAATAATATGGTTCACTATCAGAAAGTATGGATAATTCAGTCATGTCGTTGCTTGCTTGCTTGCTTGCTTTAATGTAACAATTTTAACTGCCTTCAATATTTTTTATAATATTTTTTTCGAGTGGATATTTACAAAGAATAAGCTGCCTCGGGAGTTTTAAAATAGCTTTGAGACTTTGAAGATCGAGAATATGAGATAACAGAAAATTCGTATTTAGACTAATTGTAGAACAAAACAAAATACATTAAAAATAAAACAGGCTACAGGATATGCTAAAGATATGTATTCCTGGCCGTGAGTCTTCTAACGGAATGCGAAAGTTTATGCGCTAGTCGAAATGCTGGATAAGTGCGTATTGGACTTCACATACTTTAGAAAACTTTATAGAGAACTCTTGGTTGGTTGGCATAAAGGTATCCTCATTTTTTTTGACTATTAAAAAAGGTATCAATTATTCTTAAAAAGAAATTAACTATGTAAAATTAAATATTCTTGCGTTTCGCACGCCAAACTTTACCCAATGAGAGGCTGGCTCTTGTAGTAATCTAGACTAACAATGCGTCAAAGACATAAATAAGTACACATTTTCGTTATGTACTTGCATATATGTGTCTATATATATATATGTGTGTCTATATATATATGTGTGTGTGTGTGTGTGTATACATATATGTATACACTCAAAAAATTACCCATCTATTTCGGCAGCGGGTTAAATAGAATGAAAACGACGTTGTCTTAATGTTGTACAAAAATCTTTTATATGTCGACATGAAAGAAAATTTACAATAGCTTCACAAATGTATGTATGTTTTATACTCAGCGTTGCTATGTAATTACCGAAATAGGGGAAATTAATTATAGTCGCGTTAATTTGTTCAAACTTCCTCATAAATTAATTAACACGTGTATTTTTATTTAAAATAGTATACATGATGGACACAGGTGGTAACTCGCAGACTAGAACCAAGTTTTTTCAAAACCCAAGAAGCCTTGATATTTATATTCATAAACATTATATTGCCTCCTTTTTATCAAGCCGATGGTTACTAGGGCTATGAAAAAAATGTATATTATTGTAATATTACTACAAAAGGTGCCAAGTTTATGTTAGGTGCACGATGAAGGATTCTGTCATCAGAGTAAGATAATCGAGAATAACTACTTATGCAAAACACGTTTCGTTTAAATTTTATTTTACCACGAAAAAAACTGATATTATCACACTATATTTTAAAACTTAGACCTTCTCTAAACGGGACACAGTTTTAGTGACTTCGGAAACAAATATTTTACGTACTATAAACTTAAATAAGGCAGAAATGTAGACACTTTATTATTCTCGCTTATGTACACAGAATATTTTCAATTGCATCATTACAAAACGGTTTACAAGAAATGTAACCTATTTCTAGCGTGTAGAAATTCCTGCGTTTCCTTGGAGGGGTGTGGTTGTCAGCTACACTTACATACAAGACAACCATCTTAGTCCATAAGGACTAAGACTTAGTCCATAAGGACTAAGACTTAGTCCATAAGATGAGCATAGCATCCGCTTACGCTCTGAGATAATAAGACTTCAGTTCTATTTAAGCATGATCACTAAACATCAGGTGGCCTACACACTCGATTAGTACCGTTATCGCGGAAAAATATAATTGTCAGCATTAAAAATCTCCCTTCCTAATCAAAATAGTTGTAACATGTCGAGTAAAATATCTGTGAGATACGAAAAGACTGATATGACGAAATTTCAATCAATATTATAATACAATGTAGTCACGAAACCCTGATACTACATCATACTAAACAGTTTCTACAGCAATGTTTCATCCTAACCTTTAACTTTTCTATTTTAGCATACCTACCGTCAAAGTCAATAGATATTGCTTAAATGATTTCTTCAAGCGTTCTGAAGGTTCAATTATAATAAAATTATAATTGAACGTTATTACGTCTTTCTGTAACGTCAATCTTTAATTAAAGATTATTAAAGTTGTTATAGCCACACGGGCACTGTATTTGAAGTTACTGCTATATTTTTTTCAAAAAATTATAAAAATAAATAGTGTTTATTGCTTTATTTTAACTTGTAAACTAAACATTTTTGGCAGAAAATCTTCTAACAAAAAAATTGAACTTGGCATGGACATGGACACAGTATAGTAGTTCAATTATGTCTAAAGTTAAAGATATATTACTTAATGAACTTAGTTGCTCACTTACGTATTATAAATTGCGTTTAATATATGCTATTGTACTAAGAATGCCAGGAGTATTAGATGAAGATTAAAAAACCTGTGGCCACTTTCCGCTACTCGACAAGAGATGGCGCAACACGATCCTGAATCCCGCTATCGAAGTTTTCTAAGTATCATGCATATATAAAAACTCCGAAATGAGACTATCGGAGCACGGCCGCTCCCCAGGCATAAGAACTCGCCTGGAGGGAGATCTCCCTTTGCCACAAACATATACCTTGTACTTAGCTTGAAAGGTATTTATGAGAAGTGAGATGAGATGTGTCACTGTCAGTCACTAGTTTGAAGGAGTCTCCACTCCACTCCACCACCATCCACAGCGGTCTCATCATACCTCTCTCTACCTTATAACAGCTGTAAGGCTGCAGTATTCTGGTTAATAAGAGATGGTAATTTAGATACACTATTTTGCAGTTTCCAACTTACTCCTCAGAAGTAACAGTTCGAGCATTGTTTGAGGTCAGGTTGTACTCCCCTTTAAGTGGAGTTATTTACAAGTATCTAAGGGCGGCTGTTCCTACTTAATATCATTATCATTTAAAAATAAGACACGTCTGCTTCTCATATATGTAACCTTAAATAACAATACACACGCATAAAAACCAGAAGATTGATTTCTATAGTGTGTTTCATATTGAATTTCTAATTATAAAAGTAAGTGACAAAAATCGTCCATCAAAGCCAAATCTGTTACAGATTTACAAAAAATATAAACCTTGTACAAAGATACTACTGAAATATTTACCAAAAACCTGGAATAAGCAAGAGGTTTATCAAAATTAGGACCCGTAGAAAACAAATCCGCGTAAAATATTACTCAATTTCATTTTTTCACCGCGCGGTATTTATAGGCGTTATGTTTTGCTTACTTTGCATGAATAAAGCAAAAGCCATTTACTTTATAGAATTACAGTGGTTTAATATCAATGAATAATTCAAAAATTTTGGTTGGATGAAATCATAACATTATTCATAAGCCAATTAATCCTAAGATAACGTTCCGTATAAGGTTTTGTAATCTTCATAAATACGTTTATTTTGTTACGAATATTTTCCCGACCAAATATCCAATTTGTGGAGTTGAAAGTTATCCAAGCAGCAAAACGTACTTAAATGAAACATAAATTTATTAAATGCTTTCATACATTACTTTAAAAATATACGCTCAAAGAATCATTTCTTCGGTATTTTTAAATTATTTCACATATATTTACTTTAAATTATGTAATTTATGAGCATATTAGGTACAAGTTGATTATCATTTGTTTTTACCTTAAAAAAAGATATCGTAAAGACATCTAAGAATTCTTCATAAAGTTCTCAAAGATATGTGAAGTCTTCCCTATCTACAATTGGCCAGCATGGTAAACTATGGCCGAACCCTTCTCATTCTGAAAGGCGTCCCTCGCTCAATTATGGGACAGTTACGATTTGATGGTGATAGTTTTCTGTAAATATGTATAATGCCACACTCAAAATTTCTTGTATCATCAGTGTATTCGACAAACACGCAGATAATCCACCCATACACTAATATCCAGAACAGAAATCTTAATTCATAATTTTGATATCTTTTTTGTTAAGCAGGAAACTCTCTCCAACCGCCATATAGTAATTTAAAACGATATGGCCTTTTCATTTAATCGATAATTTTACTCTATATATTTTATTATTAGAATATAAATGTAAGAATAGTGTGACCATTGATCTTTACAAAATATATATTCCTTACAACCTACAAAATAGAAAATATAAATCTTTATAGAGCTGGTTGTCCTCGAACAGAAGGTTATCCCTATGGATAGGTAAGTAATATGCTGAGCACGTTTGCTTTTTTCATAGTAATAATTTTATCCATAATAATAAAAATCAATTGTTTCGACAGCCGATGCTTGATGCTTATTATTATTATTTTTTTTTTATTGTGATAGAGTAAGAAACGGGCATGCAGGCCACCTGATGTTAAGTGATCACTGCAGCCCATGGAC
>DWON01001179.1:0-25919 GCA_018251015.1 Phocides pigmalion okeechobee
CAGCCCATGGACAACCACGTCCAATCTCAAATAGAACAGAAGATCTATTTAAGGATGGACGCGGGTGCGTTCCTACTCTTGAGGACTAAGATGATCGCCGCCAATAATGTGTATCCAGCAACCACGCCTCTCCAACCGAAACACAACACATGAAGAACATGTTGCTTTACGGCGGGGTATGGGGGGGGGGGGGGTACCGCCCCCGGGGAGCTCTAACGGCTCTACCACCTTTTCAATGCAATCAAGCAGGACTTTAGTCTTGTTTAAGGTTAAACGTAGACTAAGATAATTAACAGTTATAAATTTTCAATAGATTAAATAGATCAATTAGACTTTTTGGCCAAAAACGGAAATTTTGACAGGGAAATGAACGGCGTATAGTTAACTGAAATGTCCCGTTAAGTTATAGGTACAAAATGAACGCAATTTCAATTTGTGCGATAAACTATTGTAACAGCTTCAATTTCAAATGATTGTTTCCATCAGAGTCTAATACTTCTCAGAAGCCATAAAAACGTAATAAGAATACTGTTTTATTCTTAGAGAACGTCCAAAACGTAAAAGTTTGTATTTTAATTGCCTAAGTTCGTAAATATTTTATGTACAATACACGGTTTCTATTACACAAAACGATCGTTAAATATACGAGTAGCTATTTCATAAACACCATTATCCATTGTGTTTGGTAGTTAGCGAGCCGTTAACCTAATCTCGTTAAATATTTATTAACGTATTCATTAGGATCATATAATTCAATTTCTGAAATAATTGTATACGCTAATCTTTTGATATTAATGGTCTTGTCTATTAAACATGATATAGTTAATTTGACTGTTGTAATTGTAGTTTTGATTTGTGACATGGGTTATGTAAGTCAGTAACCTTGTTCGTTAATTTTTTTATGTGAAAAGAGCAGCAAACGAGCATGCAAAACACCTGATGTTAAGTAGTTGCAACCACAAATACGACCGAAATCCCATCTCAACTCGAACGTAGATGCGTTGCTACTCTTGAGGACTAAGATGATCACCTCGCTTCAAAGTGTAGCCGGCAACCGCACATCTCCAACTGAAACACAAGAACTACTTTTATGGTCGGAAGTTGGGTGGTTATTACCTAGTGGTAAAATTCCCGTTACGCATTGGTCACCATAAGCACTTAATTTCAGTTTGCAATAATAAATTACAGTCTTTAAACCTTGTCGAAGACCATGGTACATACCCGGGGTAATTAAAGAATCTACACATATGGGTAAAAATGATTAAGGTATCGACATATAATTTGATATTAAAGCACATTTTCCACCCCATATTCTTTCTAGAAAGAATCTACTCTGAATGTTTTCTAGGAAATTGTGTACGTACGGACCAATCCAGGGAACGATTAAATAAAACGTTTACGCTGCAGTTTCTGTTGTTGTACAGTGGATTGCGAATTTCGTGATAATTTACTTTTAATGAGACACTTGTTTTAGTAAACAGCGTCTACTTAATAATTCATGTCGCTATCGTCTTAAATTCTAATATCTCATTTTTTTAGAATATTTCACTTAATAGTACGTTATTTCAGTTATAAGGCGTGTTCGCGACTTTACCGATCGGTTTTCAGCGATTGTTGATGCTCCATTTTGGGGCGAATCATGTGTTAGTCGTAGAATGTATGGTTATATACATTTTACTCATTTCACTATTTCTTCGTTTTTCACTTTTTCGTCATGCATTGGAATATACACCATTTTATATGATTTCAAAATAGTTTTAACAATCATTTATTTTTATTTCAGGCAATATAAACAAACATACACAAAGGTATAATTGAGATCCATTGTATAATACCTTACAGACTAACATACATACTACATATACTTATAACTACGTCATGGTAAATAAATAAGACTATTTGGTTTAATCTGTAACTATTATATTTAGTTATATTAATAGTAATAGTCAGTCAGATTTTGTCTTACATAAAAAGACTAGATTTAAATTCGAAGTGCCTCAATTTTCGTAATTACTTTGCTCGAACCTTGTATATCCCATTTATAGGCACAGATTCATCTCCGTGACAGGGATAGGAGTAGAGATTACTTTGTAAAACATCTCCAATGCGTATTGGCTAGAACGAATCGATGGCCAATTCGTCTGACCGATGTTGTCAAAACTAGAACCGACTGCATATCACTTATTTAATTCTTGACCGCACTTATCTGCTTTACTGACTATTGCACTACACACAAAACGACAATACCACTGGCTATCTAATGCTACTTTTTTACTGAAATAAAACTCTTTACAATATTATCTGTTCGTTACATATTTTACAGTAGTAATTATAAAACGCAGTCATGTTCCAGTTTGCAAGCACCGTGTCGTTGCTTGAATGTATATTAAATCAAGTAAGTATAATATCAAGAGCCCTATCAATCATCGCAACACGGAAGTGCAGTCAGCGTCGTCTGCGATTGCTCGCATGTTTGCCAATGTCCGCTATATATCGCTAGCGTAGACGAAGTAACAGAATAGACTTCCAAGTCTGAGTCACAAAGAAACTATTTCACAGATAGGTACCAGATATAATTTAAGTCAGTAAACTGGATTTTAATCCACCGAATATACCTCGGTGATTTACTTTATTTTTTAAGGATTTCGAGATCTCTAAGCAGAAAGCATCAGTATCCTTAAAGCAAAGTCAACAAGGTGGTAGAATAAAAACAACTTGGTAGAACAGGGTAAAAGGTTAGGCCGGGAAGGTACCATGGATTTCTAGCGTGAAGCATGTTTTGTGTTTGCTGACAGATTTTGTAGTTGCCGGCTTACTAACGTTTGAGACGACCTTTTGTCAGAACCGGCAATACAACCATAACCTAATTCAAATGTGACTCCAAATTTATATGATGTTGGTTATGGATATCCGTGGACGGTATTGATAACTATCATACTTTGCAAGTGTTCACGTAGATATATAAAATGAATGAATTTTACTATGATAAATCAACTACATGCTAGTTTTGTACTTGCTATATGCTCTCACTTAAACAGCACAATTTCCATATCTAGGGTAGGACACAGATACAATAAAATATAAACATCATTTTTAATACTTTTCAATATTTAATTCGCACGCTGATCTGCCCCCTTACTTGAGTCTACTTTTAGTTATTGAAGTTTTTTTAGTTACCTCTTACCACAAGCAGGAGTATTATAGGTCCCGAACTATAAAAACAGACATACAATATGTAATAATCTTTTCTGCGAACAGTTTTTGAATCCATCACTATGATGAACACAACTTCAATACAAAGATCTTGCGAGCATCGATAAAGATCGATAAACTAGACTGACTTTATTGATTTAACTAATGTCGTGTTAAATATATGTCTTGAATTAGGAGTCTATGCAGTTACATTTTCTACGATAGCCGGTGACTGCTGCCAAAACTACACATGCACTACCATTGTACTGGCGATGGCCTAGTTGGACGTTTTTGTATCAGGTTCGCGTTATTTACTTGTACGGAAACTAAAAAATGTAACGTATAGAAAATAGAATGGCCTCACTTTAAATAGCGTATCTATTATAAACTAGCTACTGCACGCAAATTCATTCGCATGGGCTTAAATTTTAGGCGTCTCCTGATCTTCGAATAACAAAAAGTTCTTATAGTCACACTCGTAACATTTATATTGACATATATTTTTTTATTTATAGACCAATTGAAATAAACCGAACACTAAATGCTATTATCTGTTCGTTGCACATTTTACAGTAATAAAGCTTACTGCAATACATTAGTAAACCGTGCCGAAATCAGTTGAGCCCTTTAGTGATTAGCGTGCACACACGCACAGACAAACAGATATCCAGACATACAGAAAAACATTTCTCCACTATTGTTGTGGGTTCTAATGCGTTAATCACAGCCTTTAATAATATTTTTTATATATATTCCTTGTACAGACAGCAATCAATTACAATTTAAATATTTGTAAAGATTTGCCAGATACACATTATTGGAGGAGATGATCTTAGTTCTCAAGAGTTGGAACGCATCCGCGTCCATCCTTAAATTGAACTTCTGTTCTATTTGAGATTGGACGTGGTTGTCCATTGGCTGCAGTGACCACTTAACACCAGATGGCCTGCATGCCCGTTTCTTACTCTTTCGCAATAAAAAAGATAGATTTAGTAAATATATTTATATGCATGCATCAGTTAACTGGTCGTAATATAAAAAGTAAAATAACATACAAAAATTGGCTCAAACTTGATTGGTTCCAGCAAAGTTATTTATTTGTAGGTGTATAACTTTACATGGGATTTGGGTTTGCTTGACGCAATAGCATTTAGTTACAGGCATTGATAATTAATGCAGAGATTCAGGTCTCACACACTGAAGGGGTTTCTATTTCTAACCGGAGTTCCAATCCCAATCACTTTACATAGCTATGTTCGTATTAAAAAATGAATATCACTCACCTTTACCGTGTAGGAAAGTATCGAGTGAAAACTTATGTGTGAGCGTTCTCAATATGCCTGTAAACCATTCCACATTTGAACAACCTAGTGAACTATGACCCAACCCTTTTCATACTGAAGCGACCTACAGCCATGAGACAATAATAGGTCGATGTAGTGACTATAATATCTCAACTCCGACTACTTAACAAATGTTGTATTGGCTATTCTCACATATATAAAAAATCGAGAACAAAATATAAAATGATATGACGCTGCTATATGTCTAGCAATTTTTCGTTGCATATTTTTAAGGTTTATGCAAGCGGTAGCACTAACGAGATCATTATAGTACCAACTCCGATATAGATTGTACGTGACTGTATCAACAGATCTATTCTGGATATAACATTTCCTTTAAAGAACCAGATATACGATATTCTTTTATTTTTTAAGCTCGTCTACTTTTACCCGACTTCTAAAATGAGTTTTTTAAGTTTGTACAGCGATTAATATTTACTCCATGGACCGATTCTGATGACTCTTTTTTAATGGAAAGAGGATCTTTCATGTAACGTCTCATTTAAAATTTGATATTATTCTGATTATTTGACCGATAAGAAAATCATATATACATATATTGTCAAATACGATATTGGTCATTTTTTGTGCTTCTTAAGAACAGCAGAAGATCTGATAAATGAATCAATGAATAAATAACGGATATAATTAATTCTTATAAATACATAGGCTATATTCTAGCAGGTCCTATTTCAATCGTGGTGATCGACCTACGCCCAACAGTGGTGTTATAAACAAAATCAATTTAACCAAGATTCAAAGACAACTTTTCTTTATAAAGAATTCAATTGAGTATACATCTACATTCTAAGTTAAGCTACTGCAGGCTGTGTTAATGTAATTTTAGTGCTCCTGCAATGCCAATATAGCTTGGAGGAATGTACTCTAGAAATGCCCCAGTTCTAGGGATAGATCCGTTCTTAGTAATAACAGGCTCTATAAGAGGTTACTTTCATTTTATTTAGGTTAATTTTTGTTTTATTTGCTATGATTTGTCAAATGTTTTAATTTACATTGCCTTTCCGTTTATATAATAAAAAATATATATATTCTTAAAAGATAAAACGAGTAATCAAGATAAATGAAATCAAGAGTGCTGCGTAATAAACAGCAGCAGGATATCAATCAAATAACAAAGCCCTTGCAAATTTTAAAATTTGTTCACTCTATGTACCCTGGAGAAGATAAATGTTTGAAATACAATATTATCAAGAACTTTGTACATAAGTTATTCAAAACAAGAAGGATAACTTTGAATGTAAATTCCAGTTGAAAATATAGTGATATGTTTTGAATAAGTGACATTGACAAACATGTTGTGAGCAGCTCGGATGTTGGTGTATGCACTTCCGTGTCACTATGAATTATATCGAGATTCACATAGATTCCAAAATATTCTAAAATCTGTACGCATCCCGTTCATATTTATTTACAAACGAATCGACCTTCTTAGTCCTGAGGAATCTTCAGGAACCTTGAAGTGCTGACCAACTCGTCTTTGGTCGACTTAGTGTGAAAGGCTAGTTTTATTTAGATTAACATACAGATTTTCGTGGTCGGCAATGACTAAGTACATAGTATGCAATCATCAGCATATGTATACAGATGCAGTGCATATAGTTTAAATAGAAATATTGTACATGTTAAATATAAATACTCTGATAATGATAACCTGAAAAGTTTAAGGTAAGTCTCAATTCCGATAATACAGAAAAAGTGTGCAATACGTAATTTGGCAAATGTTGCCTCAAAATAAGATTATAATTATTTTTCGTCAAGCTTTTAGTATTTTATCTATAATTAGTTTAGTCATCATTCAATTAAATGATAATATAGCGCATGATATTACATACCTACCCCAAAATAAGAGCAGACGTTCAGAAAAATTCTTTGAAACAAATGAGGTAAATATAACAATTAACTTATCGTCTATTGTTTATACAATTAAAGGAAAAGAGGTAGGTAGGTATTGGTTGCGTTGGAGCGGAATAAAATAATTTGAATGAAATGGCATTTCCTAGCTAGTATCTACTTACAGAAATCCGGGAAGAGCCATAGCCAAGCGCTTTTTGAAATTGAATATGGACTAAGCTTCTTTGTCTGAAAAGTTTGGTTTGCTTGACGTCAGACTTCAACAGAGCACTTCAAAACAGACAAGAATATTGAAAGTATTTGGCACCAGGAAATACATATTCACCACTTGACAAACTGAAGACGAAGTTATGTTGTTATTTAACTTACACGTGTCTGGTTTAATATTTTCTAAAATATCCAAATAGAAATGAATAAACAACCCGCTAACTGCGAGTCGGCTTTATGTTACTGCAAACTTGTGATTTACAGGTTTTCTCTTTACTTGACCTATAAGTCCTTGCTTATTGCCAAATTTCATGATTGTAAGTGTCCAGGAAATGGCCTATAGGTATTGATTTTTGGTGTGGATGGTATCTTTTAATTGCATTGACGACTAAGATTTTTCCACAATTCTAAGGAATTGCAGACTTAAGTATTAAATATTAATTTCATCTTCATATTTCCTCGCCTTCCTGACAAAAGGTGCCTTGTCTGACAGACTGATAACGAAGTAATTATTTCTTTTTTTCTTTTATTGAATGGAACCTTTAATAAAAAATCGTTAATTCTAAGGGTCCTAATAAGGATACCGATACAATTATTTTATTGTCATCGGTTCTTGATCAGTATGCAAAGTGTCAAATTAATCCGACATCTTGATGTACGTTATAATGTGTTCAAAATTTCCGTTACGAACAAACATACAACCGAAGTTAATAAAATCGTGTTAAAAAGAAACCAAGGGATAAAAAGGTAAGTAATTTCGCATCGTCTGTCTGTATGTAAGCATCAAACTGATAACACTCAACTTTTGTATCAGGAATTTAAAATAAAATCCAGCAATTGTAACTACTTTCTTTCGAATATAAGATGTTGATACTCACAGCACGTTTCTTATTAAATAATACTTTCATTCATAGACTTGACTGACATAATTTCTGTTGCGTAAAAGGGCAGCTTTACTGACCTCCATGCAGATCTGTCTTACATCCATTGTACTGATTTTTATTTAGCACAAAGGATCCTCCGCCATTTTGTTAGGGTATCCCATTACGCATGCCAGGAAGTATGAGTACAAAGGGAGGGAAGAAACGGTGTGGGACGGCCCTCATTTTATTTATTCAGGAACTGGTAGAGCTAAAAACGAGAAGTAATTCATGCATGCTTATTAAAAGCAAAGTGGTTTTGTCCGAGAAATAAATTAAAGTAGGACTATATTTTGTATTATGTTAGTTACAAAGGGTTTTCACAACGCATTGAATAACCGCTTTTGAATTGTCAATTAGTACATTTTAATGAAAACATATTTTTCAAATAATGATACGAAGTAGATGCTTGAGTCTTGAACAATAACATTTTATTAATTTATGCATACAATAATTATAACAATAGAACAATGTTTCGAGAAGAATCAAGAGCGTAGGTAATTATTTGTTTATTGACATTATAGGGACGTTCATCCGATTGTTTCGAATTGTTTTTGTATTAATATAGGTCAGAGAAATACTACATGAGTAGGTCATCGCGATTCAATTAGTAATTTTGCACAATATTTACTTTTCATTATTTTTAACCAACTTTCCCTAGCGGTTACGTTATAAATAATTTTTACGCGACAATTATGTTGTAAATGACAATTCCATTTATTTTTAGGATAAAATATTTTCTCTTTGGCAATAGCATATTTTAAGGGCATTTTTGTGAAAATGTGATGGAACCATAAACGTAGCCTTGAATAAAAATCTAGCAGTGTAAACTGTAAACACTTAGTTGGTTATTATAAGTTCTGTAATATATCTACTCAGCGTCAGTATTCACTCTATATGCTTATGCAATTGCAATGCATCAAGGTTATTGTATTAACCACTGGAAACTATTATTATCTAAATGTTATAAGATAGATTATTCTTAGAAAAATATTTTATCAACGGTCTGGAAAAATATTGGCATAAGTTTGTTTTGTCCGGATCCATAACAAAAAGTACGTATTCTTTATCCCTTTTGTATAAGGAAAAATCTTGAATGGAATATCTTAAAATGGAATACCTAAGCGCCGTCATTAACTTTAAGAGTAGGGTGGTCTGACAATAGCCGCATACTTAACCCGTTACGACTTAAATATTATAAATTACTGTGTAGTCGTGCAGAATATTCATTACGGATTTGTTCTTTACAATCCATTTGAAATTTGAAAATTAAATCATTAACAAATTCTTAAGTAAACAGGTAAATTTAATGTAATAAATCAACTAGCATGTATTTATTGGGGCGTCTGATTAAACACTTCGTTTGACTTTCCGAGAGTCCTTTAATTAATTTGAACAATGTTTTTTGTCTCGGAGCGAAAGTAATTAATGGCGTACAAATACAATTTTGCTTCGTAACCGTAAACTGCCTTAGGAGCGTGAAATTTGAAAATGTTTTTTCTTATTTTAGAGCGCATTATAAAGAAACTTGTTATGCCCTTTGTTTGACAAATAGAATGTGGTTTTAGTTGATCAAATTATTTAAACATAATCAGAATATAATTATATTTTAAATTAGAGATTCTTTTTGCATGATTGTTATTACACTTATATTGTATATTCACCTCAAGGTTAGTACTACATTTGTAATTAACTTTAGGTAGGAAAAATGAATGGGTCTAGTGACAAGATTAATAGTAGTAAATCATTTTTATTAGGGGAAATATATGTTCTTTTGATACTTTCATCATTAAATATGCCGTGCACGTTTCCATATACTTGTTTAAAATACGTTAATATTGGAAATACATTAAAACCAAATCGCTCTAAACAAAAGCAAACATACTGATTATCGTCGAAATCAGTGGTTTTCACGCTAGTTAAATTTCACCCCTTTCTTATTATTTTTGAACTCCTAAAAATTAAAGAACTTCAACAAATATAAAATAGAATTATACTACACGACTACGTCAGCATTTTTTAGTCAAGACTACCACAAGGCTGCACACAATACTAGTTTCAAAATGAAGCAGATTGATCATCATCAACCCATTACTGTCCGACTTCTGGGCTCCTATGGAGACCCGAATGAAAAGGGTTAGGCCATAGTTCAGCACGTTAGCTAAGGGCGGACAGGTTCTGACACATTTGTGCACGTTAAGGAAAACTCTTAGTGTTTCCTCGTGCTATTTTCTTTTACCATCAAATCAAGTGACTAATTTCAGATACATACATAATCGAACACCGAATGAGAAACCGGTATTATCATTGTTTCTAGGCATGTTTGTTAATAATAGTATTTCATTGTAGTTATATTTCGTGACGTTATAATACTGATTACTACAAAACAGCTGGTTATTATCTGAGATTTCGTATAACTATAATATATTGTCCCTGTTTGGTGTTGACTTAAAATAGCACCCTCATCCCGTGAATGACGTGGCGATTAAAGGATTAAATCCAGTTGATGCGTAGCCGAGTTCCTTTCATTCATTGAGGTCAAGTTATCTCATAGCGGACCACGATCGCTGGACAAAACTTTCCTTTTCCTGTCCTAAGTCTCACAGTAATCTTCTAATATGTAGTGCATGGATAAGAGTGAGTTTATTTACGATGTAGTTTGCGTCCTATGTTATAAAATATTTTAACATCAATAGTATAGGTATAATAAAGGGCTAATAAGAATCCATTGGAAGCGCGAACGAATTCTTGTTTTATCGTTGAAAGGTATGGTTGCCACGTGGGATTTCTGCTCTATTTAAAGTTAAGTAGCAGTGAACACTTGACATCAGGTAGACTGCATGTTCATAAGAAAACCTGAATATTCTCATGAAGCTTTATCTATTGTCTGTTTCATCTTATTATTAAACCTTCATTCAAAAAGACAGAAAATATGATACTTTTCATAATACATACCTTTAAATTACATTTATGTATTTTTAGTTAGCAATACATTTATCATTGTTTATTTGTCTTTATTTCGCCAGCGATTTTTGTATTTTTAAATTATAATCCTAATAAGCAATAATTATCTTCTTCGTATTTTATTGTTTCGATATTTTAACTTTAGTGTACTTGTTTTTTTGTTTTTAAGACAAAAGAGTGGCAAATGAGCATACAAACCACCTGATGTTAAGTAGTCGCAATCTATGGATATCAACGTACTACCACAAACACGACTGAAATCCTATCTGAGCTCGAACGTAGCTACGCTGCTATTCGTGAGGACTGAGATGGCTTCGCTTCAAAGTGTAGCTAGCAACCGCACCTCTCTAATCGAAACACAAGTAATGCTTTAAGGTGGATTATGAAGGCTGTGGTACTTCCCCGGTCTAACTATAGTTCTCCCACCTTCAAATTAATTATATTTAACTTATTTAACACTTAAGATAATCAAGTTCGCTAAAACAGAACTCTAGAAAGCAATTAGGTAGAGCATGCAGCATGACTTGCAAGAACCCGAGACTCATAGCGGTGTTATTAACAGAGATTTTGTTGATGCTTTCTTTTAATTAAATTTCTGGACCAACGCTGGATATAAGATGCCGGTAAGATTGATGACGAAATATCAGATAACAGTCCCTTAGACGTTGCAGCCTGAACAATAAATTAGCGAACTTTTATTAAAATATGGACAATGGCTTTTTAATAACCCTACTATGAAAAAGCGAAGTCTTATTTACATTCCATACTTTTAAGAAATTTTGTCATGAGAGTTTTTGTCTTATTTATTTTACCAAATAATCATATAAAGTACAATTATAAACAGCAATAAGTATTATGTCCTTAGGTCTTGAATCTATCAAAATATTCTCAGTTTTTTGTAATAAATCGATATTTACAATGAAGACCTTAAAACGTTTTTTTTATAATTAGTGTAGCTTAAATACACAATTAGTGCAGCTACAATTCGTGCAAGATATGAACCGTCTCTTATATCACCAGCAGCGCCGATCGAACATGGGAATAATTGTTTAATTAACTCTAAAGAGTTTGCTGCTCGGACTAAATATATTAACGGTTTCTAAATGACACGGAACAAACATGTAGTCACAAACAAAACAGTCTTGGTTTATCAATTTCGATATTAATAAATATGATTTATTACATTTTCCTTCCTATCATTAAAAAAAGGTGATCTTGTAGTAATTAAAAAATACAATAATCCGGCCACGATTACTTTCTAAGAATAACAACGAAATCATCAAATTGATATGTCCCTAAGTCATAGACACGTACAAAAATGTAGCCACTAACGGTCTCTTGCTTAACTTTTGACCGCTCTTGACATTGCTTAACGTTTTCCCTGCGGCTACAACACTGCTGTGTAATTCTGGGCGTGACGCGCTTTCTGCCCCAACACACCTGTTTTTTACGGACAAATTTGTGTGGACTGGGGGCGGACATTACATCTATGTATTCGTAGATGATACACAGATGCTAAAAATACAATATTTCGTTAATTTGTCGGCGTAACTTTAGTCTATTCAAGTAAGCTCCAGCTTAGGACCGCCTCCTGCAATACTGACCCAATCATATACGAGTATATATATCCGCGCCGCAATCAAAGCGTTAACTTTACATATCGGTAATGATCTACACAAACGACGATGCTATGCGCGCTGTTAGGTTTTTTAATATGCTTTAGTTTTTAGCTAAAACAACAACATGACCTAGATAAAGCAGTCAGGAGCTGTTCCCGGCTAATGGAATCGTGTCGTCGCGCCATTCCAGATTAACTTTAATTAAGCGGCTGTTATTTCAAACTTCACTCGGATAAAATTTATCTTGTTAGATAAATTACAAAGCTATCTATAAACAGTATAAGTAGCATTACACAATATCTAAATAATAACATAAAGATATTTTGCGGAATTGTTGAAACTTTGCGGTTTAGTCGGAATTTACCACCTCCACACCGATTTCCAGAAACCATTGCCTTACCCTGAAAATATTTAGTTCCCAGCTGACTTAAATTTGAGGCGCCTTTAAGGCAAGTAAGATAATTCTCAGAACTTCCGATCAGGCAATAATTACGCACCCTGTTAACTCATCAGTATTAATTATGTAAATTTTTGTGTGCATATTTCCTTCTATGTGTAAGATATAAAGTGAGCTTCCTCCTAAAGTATTCACTGAACGAAAGACATTGGGTTTTAAAAAAAGATGCATAAGAGAGCTCTACTGTAAAGCCGGCGGTGCATTGATGACTATGTTGATCCCAATGTCCATCAATAACAGTTTCCCGTTAGGTGGCTCGTTTGCCTTTTCCTTAATCTTTATATATATAATCTGACTTTGCATTAAATAGACTTAATAATTCATAAATACTTTCATAGACTTTCGGCAACGATTCTGCATTGCCTATAGGTTGTCGACTCAGTCTCTAATACCTTTTTTTAGTATCCGACGCTCTCTGTAAAGTTATCTCGCTCTGCAAATTCACTTGGCTTAGCTATAAAAATGATACATGACAACCTTAAGGCTGTAACGCCTTCAGGTTTAGAGCCGCGTCCGTGGGGCCGCGCGTCCCATAAACCTAATCGCGCTCATCAACTGTTGCGTACATCGATTGGCGACCGTGCCTTCATATCTTTACGAATTTGTATGGCCATAAACTGTTATCGGCTGCTGTATGTGTACTTACAAAATCTCTGATTTTTATTAAGATTTTTATTATGTACACTATGTTTAGTTTTGTTACAAATAATAATAATATGATTTACATGTAATTTTGGATTTGAATGTTAGCTACAACTCATAGTACGATATGTTCCACTTAGCAAAGACGTGTTTGTTTCGCTTTGGAACCTTTGGGTCATGGGGTTCGAGTTCGATAGTCCCACATTTGATCTATTTATTATTATTATGTAAAATTTTTGAGTTAAGCTTTTTTATAATTCAATTGAAAATATTCCCATGCTAGGTTTGAAAGTATATATACATATTTGTTCTGTAATGTATTTTTTGTTGTTTTCTTCATAGCTTACGTTTTTTTTATCATAAATATTTGTAGTATTATTACATTATTACGTTTTTTTTTATTTATTGTCATGTCCGTTTACTGTACCAAATAAATTTTATAAAAGTATTTTCAACAGTACCACTTTACATGCGTATTGACTTCCATGAATATTGTACAGTGCAGGGGCCTACACAAAGCTTCAGGTTTACTTTTATTAAATTTTCCAAGTAAAATTCTGTGTATGTGACGAGCTATTTTCATGTATTAGGAATAACGTCAAAGCCAAGTATCTGTATCCGGAAATAACTCTAAATACGATGAGAGACTTTACTAAAGTCGATTATAAGCGTTGCTACCAATGGTGAAAAGAACCCCTGAGGGTCAGATAACACATATTTTTGTTTGCTTTCCTACAAAACAACATGTAAGATACGAATTGAATGATAAATAAGTGTAATGGAACTTAAAAAAACTTGAAATTCTATTATTTTGATAATAGTTTAAGTACACAAAGTTACCAACGTTTCATTATTACTTGATTTAGACAACCCCATTTTTCCTTTTATAGAAAAGTTTTGTTCCCTTTGCCAAAAACTAATGAAGCATAACGGCAGTGAAATATGTAAGTAGAGCAAAGTTAGTTTCAGCCACGTTTAACAAAAGTTGACGAAGAAAGAACAATGCAGTAGGATCATAAAATATAAACATGACACGAAACTTTCCGACTTTATACGAAAAGTTAAAGAAAGGCCATGTGCTGTCGCCGAAGACGGAAAGTAATTTCAAGAACATGTTGAAATTTAAATGACATTCCACTCGACAGAAATTATTCAAAGTAGAGGATTTTGCTGTCATGTGAATGGAAAAAGTTTAAGTTGTCCTTTCTGATGCATTCGAACACACGGATAGCATCTCGTCACTTTTTATAGGGATTTAAATTTTTCAAAAGTTTACCATAAGGTAACCCATTTGTACACAATTTATTTATGAAGAACATTCACGTAGAAGGATTAAATATCCGTACAATTGTTATAAAAATGCAGCTTTATGAAATCGTTTGCATGTGAATGATTGCCTTCCACTTTAGTTGTACGAGATTTTAGTTATTTGTGAAAATCTTTCGCTTTTTCAGATAAAAAATCACAGTAAACTCTCTCAGAAATTGAGCTTCTCGTACCTACAACATATTATCCCTATAAATTTGCCAGACGTGTCCAATATTTCAGACGTTTTCACCGACGGCCTGTTTTAATAAATTGCGAAGGTACACGAATTGTATGACTTCGGGTCATCTAAATAATGTTATTATGTAAACAATAACTTTTATACTTTAAATTGCCTTTATTTTACGTTCTCCTTTTACTGCAACTGTTATTATTATTCATGTTTTCTACTCGCTAACCTAAATAATTTTATATTATTCTAGAAACTAATTTGAGCCACTCGAACAAGATACTAATTATAATTAGATTTAAAGTCCAAATTGTCCTTCATTAAACTCAATGTTATGAAATTTATTACACAAAACAAATCATCTTTAACGATAGATTTTTCTGTATTTATATAAATGATACTCAATATGAGACCGGTCGTTATTGCAAAATTTATCGGTCAAGTCACAACTCAAGGTTATTTTCTCAATGGAATTCATAATATTAGTTGATAATTTATATTAAAATAATGTTTATGTTGCACACAAAATCTTTACATGTGTGTTATCTTATCGATCATAATCAGAAATAAGCATTAATATGAAATATGAAAGCCAAAATCTGATCAAAATATTATTAATATAAACTGTAAATCATTTAGTTACTGTCTTGCCTTTAACGAAGATTTATGCATATACATATGTATAATGATATACTTACAATTTTCGATAACAATTAATTGAACTTGAATATACGTACATGTTCGTTTACGCAAAATAACATTCTGGGGAAGTGAACTAGCTCAGTAGCATTATGGCTTTAACAACTTAACAACTTCACCAAATAGAACTTTAAACTAGCGACGAAACAAACGGAAAGTCTGAAGTACTCGTAAATGGACATAGGTCAATCTGGAACCCATTCTGTTATTCTATCCCAACTTCTACAAGTTATATCTCAGTAATAATCTTTTATATACATTTACCTCACCTAATATGATTCATTTTTTTACGTATTTGAACATACAGAAATGCGTGCCAGATATTAAAACCTCTACCGTCCATGTAGTAATGTTACAAGGTCATTATAGCGTTTATACAACATTACGATTTATTGAATTGAAAAAAAAATACGATTTATAGTTTTTTTTATATTATTTGGCTTAACAAACAGTAAAAAACTAATTAAATTACGTTATTAAACGTAAAATAATAAACGTTTTGTAAAAATAAGTAAGTTCATTTGAACTTGTCAAATGGCTTAATTTTATCTTAAAAAATATACTATTTTTTTGAGATAAAAATGCTAGTTTTTAAACTTAACAAGTCTCCTTTTCATGAGTTTCTATCGGTTGCTTCGAGTTTACGAAAGGACCGAATCATGACGGTTTTATGAAAATTGACTTAGAACGGGTCCGAAACTAATCGAGTTACTCCAAAAATATACCTAAGTTGAGCCGGTTGACAGTTTTAAAAATGCAAAAGGATATGTATATAGTTACGATACTTTTAGTGCTAAAAGTAATTTTAACTATAACAATAACATTACTTTTAAACATACTTTTGAAATCTTTAGAGAAACAAAGTAAAAGTCTGAAGTGACGACTCGGACAGAGGTCAATCCGGTGCCCGCTGAGCGGATGATTAATCGTAGCGGGGAGTCCGCACGCAGAAAATAACTATTTCTCATGTTTTGCAAAGGCTCTCCGGCAGAACCTGCCACCAGCACACCCGGCACTCTACACGTACATTTCGATTTCCTAAATGTTGATATGTTGCATTTAGTCATAAGTCAAGCTTACTTTTTCATAAACTATAATTTCAGTTAACTATTTAAGGATATTTAAAATTTCATCATAACTGCTATTTTCTGTTCGACTATTAATCTTTTTGTGTAAAGGCACAAAAAGTGGGATAATTAGCTAAACAGTTGCCTATCCCATTATGCGTCTGTCTATATGTCGTTGCAGCCCATGAAATTGATATATAACCCAAAACAAGACTTATTTAAGGTCGAAGACGTATTTCTAGTCTTGAAGATTAACATGATGATGATGATGATTAGCCGCCAACTACACCTCGCGAAGCATACAATCCACTTATTATAAGGGCGGAGGTTATACTTCCTCAGTCAAATTATATTTGTAGCACCTGACGCAAGACAAAAATAACTAAAGGTATAGAGCCCGTTTTAAAAATAATATTACTCTCAAATTCAGAATTGGTAACTACAAAGTTCTAATCTTTAACCGTCTGGCAATACAGAGAACTCGATTACGTTATAAAAGTGATTATTTTCGGAGACCCTTGAAGAAATTCTAAGAGAGTCAGTTACATTCGCCTTTGCCTCAGGCGTCCTTTTACCTGAATCCCCTAAATATTTTCACAAAGAAAATGTAAGGTACACCCAATTCTGATTACTGAATTCGTGTCGGCACTTTCGATATTCATGTAGGATCAAATCGATACGCATAATACGAAGTGGTATACGTGTACAACAGTGTATACACATACCCGCTGCGATAAATTATATTTCAAAGGAAATATCTGTATTATTTTTTAGGCAACATTTTTACAAAATACCGTTTTTACGGCACGTATTTATCAGTTAAAATGCTTTATGCTATATATTTTAAGTATGAGTATAATAAAAAGTGTTTTTCTTTTAAATTAGGTTAAATTATCTGTAAGTGATTAAATGTTTCTGGTTTCAGAAAATATTCAGCATAAATTAATATAAATACCGTTTTGCAACAACTTATGTTGTTAGCCTCAAATATCTCTTTATCTCACATTCCTGATTTGTAAGAAGATAGTACTATTGTCACTCTTAAGAAAAATAGGGTAGTTGCGCTAAAAATAAGGTATATTGGAAAAAATGTTGTCATCGAATCGGACGTCATCACCTGATCGCCCCACCTGCCTATTTCGTTTTACCTGAACTTATTATAAAAAGGGACGGTAGTTCTAGCTGGTGACGCATTATATTCGAATGCTTCGCGGTACGCGGACCGCTCTATGTTTCACTGGCCTAGCTCTTTCTATTGTCATTTAGCGATATAATTGCTATTATGCTTGTAACATTAGATTGCCGTGATTGTTTAATGTAATAAGTTATTAACTATATATTTGATTAATCCTTGCAGTGGCGCTTCTGATGCCCGAAGCGCCCCCTATATTTCTATACGTGTTCTCTGTCTGTATATTCTTATAGTACCTATATGGTTGGACAGTGTAATATCGCACTGCCTATTTCAAATGTGAAGCAATTCTTGCTATCGATGGAAAGGTATATAAAATAACTATTGTACTTCTTAAAAATAAAAACACTTTGTTATTGTTTTCAGGTGAGACTTCTATTCAATAACTAAGATTAACTATCACTAATATTTAAAAACTGTGAGTCAAAAATCTTCCAACTTGTATACGAGTATAGTTAGTCGTAATAGAATACAAGTAAAAAAATTCATATATGCGGCCATAAATGCGGAAGGTTCTTGCCAATCGATGCAGGCAACAGTTGATGAGCACGATTATGTTTATGGGACTCGTGGCCTACGGACGCGAGGCGCTAAGCCTGAAAGCGTTACGGCCCTAAAGTGCTGTTATATATCCTTTTTATAGCCTGGCAAGTGAATTTGTAGAGCGAGATAACTTGCACGTGTCAGGCGTTTATATACAGATTTTATTATATTTCAAATTAAAATTTATTGTTTGAATCTGCCGTGCCTCAGACGTGAGGACTAACAAGAAATCAAACTGCGTAGAATATCAGATACACTTTATATTTTTTAATAAAACACTCTTACACATGACGACAAGATTATTGTCACATATTCTTACAATAATATTATTTTGATACATCGCTGCAACTCATGGACATCCATATATGTACATCCTCACATAGGACTGAAGACCTATTTGAAATCGTACGTGAATTCCTCACTACTCCCGGCACCTGACATGATCACCTCGTTTCTACTTGTAGCCGTTACCCACATTTCTCTGCCCTAGAGGCAAGAGTATGCTTCATGGTGAGTGATGAATACGGCGGTGGTACTACCTCGGTCAAACAGTCGTTTTACTACCTTCATTGATATGTAAATTTCTTATCTACAATCAGCTTAATAACAAACAATACACTTTGTAAATTATCAAATGATTGTAACGAAAATACTTGTTCCAAAAATTTATTAGGTAGGTAGGCCCACTTTTATTTGAGTGGAAAACAACAAAAAATATTTGTTGTAAAATTGTTTGGAAACTCGTTACGTTTTGCGCCGGGCCCTCATTCTTTGCCGACCACTCTTCTAATTCAATTATGCATCAATTTGGCCAATTCATTATTGCTCTGTAAACAAATATTCGTCTGAAAGATCAGTAGAACGTGCCCAATTGCTAGATGAGGAGCTCAATTTAAGAGTATTTTAAGAATACTGTATACTTATAAGCATAGGTCCGTGGTTTAAATCGTAAACACTTCTAGAAAATGTCGAGGACGTCGTAACAAAATCTAAATGTCAGAGAATTCTACTTGAATTTTCAAAAGGTGTGTATAGTTCTTCTATGAAATTGATGTACCAAACGAACATACAGTCCATCTGATGGTAAATAGTCACTGTCGCTCATGGTTTTCTTTAACCACTATAAAGCAATGAAATACAGATGCGTTGCTATTTTGAGGACTAACGTTGTCAAATTATATGTCGCAGTTTGAGATCGGGAGGCATTTGTACAGGGAAATCGTACAGGTTCTACTAATTGGAGTTATTCTGATAGTAAACTTGTTTCCACCTATGGAACAGAAATGCGTTCAAGATGAAATATTCGTTCAAAACATCAGTGGAGCGTGCCCAATTGCAAAATGAGGAGATCAATTAAGCTCGTCTTATGCTGTATAAGTTTATCTAACAGGATAAATTTTCTCCAAGTGAAGTTTCAAATAACAGCCGCTTAATTAAAGTTAATCTGAAATGGTGTAGCGCGTCGACACGTTTCCATTAGCCGGGAACAGCCCCTGGCTTTATCTAGGTCGTGACATTACTGTGACTACTTGCATTCGCATAAATATTTTTAGATTAGAAAAGATTGTAACTAATCACTATTAAACGTGTTTTAGTGGGTTCATACAAAAATAACTGCATTAAATTTCATACCAGTGCTTCCTATAAGAACTTTTTAAAACAGCTACAATTGTTGATTAGCCAAACGTCACAAGAGTTTTCTTTATATTTCTCATTACGTGTTTTAAGTAAAGTTTTCGTAGTTCAATGATCAAATTTTAAACAACTATATAAAAATACATGTTTTTAATTATGAGTTCATAATTGCCAATTTATGTAACTACTGAATTGAATTGACTTCATTTTTTCTCTTCATAATAGAACATTGCACACGGTATAGTAAATGCCATTTTTGAAAATATACAACGTTAATACGTTAAATTGAAATTACATATAAGGGTGACACTAATTACAATCAAATGTCGTTAACATACAAATAGAACAAAAAGGCGACTAAAAGTAATGCATTATAAGTAACACTTCGTCATACTTATTAATAATTGTTTATAAGCAATGATAATAATTATTGAAATTATAGTAATGGTCAATTAATTACCTTAAATGTAGTGAAAAAGTCGTGAAATATAAATAAATCTCACTTCAACAGTACAATTATGTGAAATTATCGTGCGCATAACCAAAATAAATTATACAATAAAATGTTGTAATGACTGAATTAATTTAAATTTTAAATGAAGAGAAGGACCAATACTACATCATGTAAATACTAATTGTATTATAGTATGTTATATGTAACTACTATCCTATTGAAAACCTACTCGGATGCATAGTTATTAAGATGTAGAATTTGAAGCATCTTTACGACTGTAGAAGATTTAAATATTCTTATTCTGTTTAGCGTTATTTAAGGCTTGGTTCATGGTTATAACAATCTTAAATATTGAAAGTTGAAATGAAAAAAAAAAAACATTTTAATTGTTATAATGAAAACCTTTAAACTAATTATGATAAAAACTAGCCTAAACAATCTAGAGGGAGTCCGTGTCCGCGCAATATGGTGTCAAGAACGCTAACCCCATTCCCGAGTTCAAATGAATACTTATCGACAGTTTTCCAAAAGCATAGACCCTAAAAATTACTCGCAATATAAGCATTTTCCTCCCTTTTACGGATTGTATATTAAAAAACTTAGTTTTACTACTAAAGGTAAGTATCTTGCTCGGTTTCCTATTTCTTACTTGCTTGAATTTCTATACGTAATTGGGCGCATAGTATCAGAAAGTTTACTCAAACTTCTAATATATTATTCTAGATAACAGGAAATACGGATGGATGGTAAAACTTACCCTATCAAGCTTTGTTTTGATGCTACCTGGATATCTAATTTATTTTTATAGAACAAGGTACCTTACTTGGGTTGCTAATCTGGTAACCTCTTCGTGATGAACCCTGGGCAGCTACCAATAAATCCGCATCGCGGTGAATATTTATCAGAGGGTATCAGAGGATCAGAGGGTATAAGTGAAAAGCAGGGTTGCAAGTGATCGGAATATTTGCTTCAGCCATTGATTGGATACTGTTTGGACAGATGTTAGTAATGTAGTAGCAATAAGATGTCATATCTTGGGATGTCAGAGTAGACGCGATAAGGGGCATGCACAGGAACGAACCTAAAAACATAACGCAAGAGAAGAAAGAAATCAGTAGGCAGAACTTAGAACGTAGAATGCGGGGCAACTCCTTCTGCTTTACAAAGCACAAGTGAGACCCCACATGGAGTACTGCTCGCATATCTGGGCAGGAGCGCCACAGTACCAACTGAACCCATTTGACTCCGTACAGAAACGCGCGGTCCGAATCGTCAACAACCCTAGGATCACCGACCGGTTAGAACCGTTAAGCCTGCGGAGGGACATAGGCTCCCTCTGCGTGTTCTACCGGCTTTATAATGGTGAGTGTTCCGAGGAACTGTTTGACCTAGTGCCTACGTCCCTATTCCTCCATCGCACTACTCGCCGAAGGACGAGGTTCCATCCACATCAATTGGACTCGTGGCGGTCCTCCACGGTTCGATTTGCGCGGTCGTTTTTACCACGGACGTGCAAGATGTGGAATGAACTTCCTCCTGAGGTATTCCCGGAGCGCTATGACATGGGGCTCTTCATAAAAGGTGCAAAAAGAGCTCTCCTTCAAGGCCGGCGATGCATTGGCGATTCCTCTGGTGTTGCAAATGTCCATAGACGACGGTGATTGCTTTCCATCAGATAGCCCGTCAGCCTTATTGCTAGGCTAAAAACATATATAAAAAGCTTATAGTCCTCTGAGCGCTAATAAGATACATCTTGGAAATGTGAACCTGTCTTACCACACACCTTAAAATAAAATAAAGAGTAACTTCAAACCAAAACACCAGCATTGAACATCTACTTAGGATGTGGCGATGGCACAGTCAGGCAGACAGGCGCACGTCAGAGTTCCATCTTTAAAAATATTAGCCTCTCTAAAATAGCGTGCCATGCTTCAATTTCAATCATATTCCCATTTTGCTCCGTCGTTTGTCATTTCTCCGCAACACTGAAGTACTTTCGTAAGGTTCGTTATACGAAACGAAGCCACTGATCACCCCTTCCGTGAAAGTTCTTAACTTTGCCAAATTATATTTGCTTCTGGAAATGATAAATTACATTCAAATTATTAAAATATTCGAATTGAGATGAACTTCTATGTAAATGTAGGAAGGTATGTTTAATATTTTTAGAAAATACAATAGTTTTACAAAAGTAAGTCTTTTTAAATTAAAACCCAACGCGATGACATCTTTGTTTAAAGTAGTCATACATATATATAATTCCTTTTGCGCATATTTTACTACAAGTTACTTTTGTAATTACTTATTTACTGCATCGATTTAATTAATTATGTATTGTTATGTCTTGTGTATTGTATCTATTGCATCGATTTTATTAATTGTTTATTTTTGTATATTGTCGAACTATATGCTATTCTGAGTAAACGTTCTGAAATAATCTATATAATCAAAATTTAAATGTTTGTTTATTCAATATCTTAAATCACTGAATTCGCCCAAGGACAACCGAAAGATGTGAAATTGGATGCTTATTGAAAGACTTTATAATTTCATATGAACTGTGTCTTAAAAAACATAATAGAATACTTTTATATACATTAATTACACATATATTAGACATTCTGAATACGAATACAAGACAAACAAATAAAAAGCAAAAATGGTGGTAGGAAGGGCGCATGACGGTATAACAGAACATCGGGCACTTTTTCGTCACGCCATACGAAATGGTCTTCCGCCCAAAGCGTGCTAGTAGATTTTCCAGCTGAAAAAGGAATTCAAGAAATATAAATGTAAGCAAAAGACAAATGAGCATATTCCTTCCTAGGCTCTTTCCACAGTTCTGCGGAAAGCTCTACAGACATGGCCGCGGGCGAGCTCGAGGCCCGGGCCAGTGGCAGTACCGCGCCGGCCGCAACTCTGTGTAGACGTGTCATGAGTTTCGGGCGTCTTGATTACACTTTTACACGCGCGCTCTCGTGAATTTTCAATTCCCGCTCCGTTCCTGTAAACGCAATTTGGACAGTTGTGTTTTGTGTGTGACAGTGTGTCATTGTACTATAGATTTTACGTCCTGTGTCCCTGTTCAGGATTATCTGCAGCTGTAAGTATGCTTATACGGAAGGTTGGAAGAATGCCTTTTTGACTAGGATTAATGAAAAGTCAACAATTTTTTTGGCCAAATTGTTAGATTATCAGATATTTAAAAAAACTTAAAAAATACTTATTTATTACATATTGCCATATGCCAATATATAAAAAGGCTTATCTGTTGTTGAGATATAGAGAAAGGAAAAATATACCATTAATGTTGTTTTTGAAAATGGAAATACCTCATTTATATATGAAAGTTAACTTAAAATAAGACATCCACCATGTATTTATTTATTTATTTATCCATACCATCATCCATATCTGAAAATTTTAATTCTGTAAATAACCTAAATAAATATAAAAAATGAATACATGAATAAAATATCTGTAAATATCAAAACTGATATGCTCTATACATATTAAGGGCGGGCGGCAGAGGCGCTTATAAGAAAATGCACGTGCACACTACGTTTTCAGAATATGAAAAAAAAAATACGTGCTGTTCGTTACGCGTCATTCATTCATACTAGTAAGAATATATGTAGTAGTTCCAGTATAGTAGTTAGATTTTTATTGCAAAAAAGCTCACGTTTGATCGCGATCTTACCAAGTAAAATGCGATTTGTGATAGCTTATTCGCTCACCTGAAACAGAAGATAGGTAAGGATGTATATGAGCGTGTAAATTAAAGGTGTTCTTTGTTATATTCAGGATATTTCATTATGTCAAATTCAAATATTTTATTTTATTGTAAGGCATTTACATACACTTAATAAATGTGCGCCCTGTTGTATGTACACATAGTTACTACAGAAATAATGTTTGTTTTTTAAACGTTTTAAAATAATCTGCTCTTAATTCATATACGGTTTACGTTTGAGAAAATATCAATTGATAATTATGAAAACAAACGCATCATGAACATTTTCTTTCTTCTCAGTCACACAATCTTGTCATAGCGGTCGTAGTTGTGACGATGTAGGTGTTGAGAGAGAGAGAGTCCTTATTCTTACTGAAACATTCCGAACTATGTATGTAATTACATCTAAAACTCAAGCCTTGTGCATTTAGCACAGATCACTTTATTTATTGTAATTAATTATAGAAATAAATTTATTGATTTTTAACATATTTATGTCATTTACTGTTTAATTGCAGATGATTTGATTAACTTGCTATCAAGCCTGCACGCTATGTGTGTATTTGCAATATAACCTACTTTTTCTTCAGGTAAATTGGGCGATGTATCGACCCGACCTATCATACATACAACCTATCATACATACAAACATGTTATCTTAATATTTAAACGACTTTCTTCTTCAAAGTCCGTAATTTTTACGAAGTCATCCTTTCGTCTGATACATATTTTTATGCCCAGAAGCTAATCCATCCAGATTCCTACTCCATATGTCCTCCCTCACATTGTAAGACAGTCAAATTGTTAATAATACATGCATAAATATAAAAGAATCAATCAACAGTATAAATGTATATCAAACGAAGATTTAAATTTATTTTCAAGTTGAATAATTATGTAATATGTTAACATTGCAAGGTTTTCGAAACGTTATTTCCATTACCGCTAATTTCTCACGTTTGCGAAAGAATTTCAGCGTATTTTCACGTAAATTCCTATAACGTGACAGCTTGTTCACGCTCAAGTAAATCCTTGTTCGCGGTTTTTCTAACCTTTAATTAAGGTTTAATTTGAATCTTATTAGTTAATTTCGCTGAAAATCAAGATTTTCTTTGATCTGACATTTTAATTAAGATTAATTTTAAAATGTAACTTGCAAATTCTTAATTTAGTATTATATAACACATTTTATAATAACATTATGCTCATAAATGTTAATGTCTATTCCTTATTTTACTCTGTAATTAAAAAATTAATAAATAGTTAATTTAATTATTTAATTTCTGTAATTAATTAACTTCTTATAAAATCCTCGCAATATTCATAACCCGTTTTTTACCGAATAAGATTTTAAGAAAGCTACGTAAATATGGAGATAAATCATATTAAGTGGCTTAAGACCAGTTTGCTTTTAAATTGGATTTATTTTTATGTAATAATATAATGTCCAAATACACATTGACAATCCATGTGTATTTTGGTCAATTTAGTTCAAAATGGTATTAAATGAATCATAACTTGTGTTCAGCGAAGTAATTTGACTGCAAAAAGTGTTAGCAAATGCTCTACTATTAATATAACAAAGGAAATATAAACCCAAGCACCCTTTCTACCAACAAAGTAGCGGTATTTGTGGGAGGAAATACAAAAGAGAAACTTGATACAATTCGTCATTATTTCTCATAAATTGGCTTTGACTAGTCAAACCCAAACTAAATCGTAAGGTATGCTAACATAATTTAATATTAAATTGTATTTGGGTGCTACCATTATGGCACTAAGGTTTCGACAGCTTTTATATTAAGCTTCTCAAACGTAAAACAATACTTTTTTATTTCGAAAGAGTAAGAAACGGGCATGCAGGTCACCTGGTGTTAAGTGGTCA
>DWON01001180.1:0-25919 GCA_018251015.1 Phocides pigmalion okeechobee
AAGTTTCATATAAGTCCATTTTAGTTCCACCGGACATGGATCTCATTTCTGAGGGAAAAATATCTGAATAGCTTATACATAGGACCGCTGTATTGATCAAGCGTGGGTTAACAATCTTAAACGTTTAAGAAAATATTGAGAACTTTCAAATGTTTGTTTCCCCACAATCGTATGCTTCAGCAATAAAACAAATAATAAGCTTATAACAAGCTCATGAAATATGTGAAATAATTAGAAACGTGAGTATTGACAAGAAGCATTGACTACTTAATATATCAATACTTGTGACCATCTTAGCTTGGCCTTTAAGTACTGTAATGGTTGTGGTTAATTTATCATGAACAAGACTCGAATCCAATGCTCTTCGTTACGTACATACGATACTAATATTTATAATATAAAATCACATTGCGTTATTCATGCTAATTTCCCTATCGTTCCGGGAAATATTGTCACGTTAAATTGCCACAACTCATCGACACCTCAAGGCGATAAATAAATAAAATTAATGAGCTACAAAACAAATTATGCAAATGTGTTCATTTGTATTCTTGTAACAAATATTACAGATAGCCGCGGGTCGTATCGGATGGAGTCCCGCGGGAATTCCGCGTATAGAGTAATGAACGGGTGAAGTTATGATGACCATAGAATATTAAAAAGTAAAGATGGAACTTACGCTCAAAGTGAACTATTATACAATATAAAAGTTCAAAAAACAAAGAGAAAAATGCCGCTATGAGAAATTTAATTTCTACATAATATTTCATTTACAATTTTAAAAAATCTCATTGTCGTAGAGGTTTATTTTGTGCTGGTTAGTTTTTTTTTATTAAAGTAGCAATCGAACACGCTGTTCAATTGGTGAAAAGTGATCTCTTTGTGGATATCCATCACTGGGTGCATTTATATGAAAGAAAGACCGAAATTCCAATGATAGTCGATAACAGATATATCGTTACACCTGAGGCGATATTCGTGTGTGAGTCAACAGATGCCGTTTTACCAAAATACAGAAGTTACTTCACCCTAAAAGTGGGGGCGGCTCCATAGCTATCACTGTTTTCCTGGGCATGGGTCTTCCAGCACTTCGTTTATGACATATAACGATAAAGAATAAAAAAATGGGATTTGTACTATCGTTATTAATATTTAAATAGTGTCTGCCGGGACGCTGACACGTAGATATCTGTAACAAAAACAGTGTCATGTTTATAAAGACTTTATTATCGGCGTCCTTTATTTCGAGCAGTTTCTTAATAACCCTGTCTTTACTTTTTAATAGTCTTTGGTAACCGCTTTCCTCAGCCCATAAACTGTATTGATCGTCGCGAGGTGCGATTACAATATTTTCTCTCGGACAAGCTTTAACGATACTTTAAACGGTGCTTCGGCCAATTTTCGCGCCTCCATTTCTTATTTGAGCGCTCCTCGAATTCAATTTAACACTCATCGATTTTTATGTGTTTTTTAAAACTAAATTATGTTAATAACAATCTCCCATAGGTGGATGGGTTATCATTTTGGAGAAAACACAAACGGCGTGAAATTCTCGTGCAGTAGGATCGACATAATTGCTGGTATAAATTGCGGAGTGAACCACATACGGCTCGAATCGGTACGCGACCAGCACATGATATCACTTCCCGATGGGTGTGATCGCATATCGGTTGCCCTCATCAAAGTCAAGTTATGTAACAAGGCAGACCTCTTATATCGCAAGACTGTAAGTAGAAATTCCACGGACTTGGTTTACTAAGTAATGTGTTTATGAGACTATTCAAATATATAATTTAACCAAATAATACGTGTGAACATTCATAATCGGTACATATTTTAAAGTTTGTGAAAATAATTTAAATCAAAAAATATAAAAATACGCATACACAATATATATTATTATATTTATTAATTTTAATTACATTGTCCTTAGAAAATAACAATAATCTCTGTAACTTATTTTTCTAATACCAGAACATTTTTAAGTATTACCTGTCTATCTCCTTTTCTATCTGGATATACGAAACTTAGACAAATATCAAGAAAATAAATTAGATGTAAATAAAAAGCACGCATGGGTTCGAGACTGGTGCTTGTAAACGACAAAGTTACTCAGGTCGCAGTCGTGAACTGGATGGGCGACAGTGGCAACATTTCATGTATAGTTTTATCGATAGATGGCAATCGTTAAACCTTGTCGGAGACACTGTGGGTAATTTAAAAACATCCACCGACGCAGGGTCACAAATCCGAATCTCCATCAACTCACGTTATAGCGCCGTAATTAAATCAGCTCCTCCCCTACTTAAAAATAGACCCACCCGCAGTAGTGATTCATGAAAATAAACAAGATGAAACATTTAATCATTTATTACCCAACTCCGATAAATATTACATTCGGTGTTAACTATTTAAATAATTGCCTCACTACTTAATTTACCGAAATCTTAACTGAGTGACCATCAGAGTATGTTACAATCCCGTTTTACTTCACCCAGACCTCTTTCGAACGTTTTTAGTCACGCAACGCAGCTAAACTGTCGGTACAGTAAATGAGATAATTTGCAAATGTTTTCACGCGGCAATTGTTCTCAATTAGTTTCAGACACGAAAAACTTAAATAAAATCCTTGTGCGATTATTACAAGTTTCGTAGCCCAATGACACGCCTGATTTAGAAATCTTTGAGTTGAGCTGTTTATTTAATAAAGGTAGTGCTCTTGGGTTTGAAGAGGTAAAGCGGATTCCAAGGCTTTCCCCATTAATCCCCAGTCTTTACAGTAGCAGCAATTGTTATGTGAAGGCGATTACACGTAAATTGACAGATAATAAAACTACATAGTTCGACTGGGCAGGTACCATCGCTACCCTCTTAACCTGTCGTGAAGCAACTCTTGTTTATCGGTGGAAGAAATGCAGTTACTAACTATACTTACAAACGAGTCAACCACCTCAGTTAGTCTTTAAGAGTAGCAACGCATCTATGTACGAGCTCAGACGGGACCTCATTGCTGTTGGAGGTTCTGTGGCTGTTCATAGGCTGCAGCGATTACTTAACATCAAGTGACTAGCATGCTCGTTTGCTACATAAAAAATCACACCTAATCGGTTACAAGTAAAACTCCTGTTTTAATTGAAGTTGCATACAGATGACCACGGTCTGCGGGACCGCTTAATATCGGATGAGCTTCAGGTTTGTTCAACACTTCCACTTCATTTTATTACTTCATGACATAAATATACACTATGTATAAAATTTTATTAAATACAAAAAGACTAACTAAATATCCTACTTCAAATCGAATTTCAAACTTCATATATCCCTATAAAATTACGCTAGATACTGTTTATGCACTCATAGAAAATAAAGATCTCTTTTTCTAAGCATGATAACTATATGCATAATAACTACATGAATTTGAATGCAAAAGAGATTCTCTAAATATCGTGGAATATAATTATTCGTTCATATAATATGCACATTTGTTTATAGGAATTCTTCAGAACGGGACTAGTTTTACAGTACCGCCTTTCCTATAAAGCCTAAATAAGTTATCCTTACAAATTACCGTTAAACATAAAGATTCGGGCAAATTCACTAACCCATACTTTTTATATTTGACGTTAAATAAAAAATAAGTAAGAAATAGATTTCATGTATCAACCATTGGGAAGTACAAATACGAAAGTAAGATAAATCAACAACAGTGTCGTGCGGGACCTGGCGACGTAGTGCAGTACCTATCTCACGCGATCACCTTGCGATGATCACATGGCCAGTCGGAAGCCCTCCGCGTCGGTCAATGTCGATATATCGATATATCGCGCCTCCTGAACAATGTTCAGAGTTAAAGTTCAATTCAAAATTTCAGGGTAAGAGCTGAACTAGCCTTGAGGAGATTATTAACTTTTGATCATCCTATAGAGCTCCCACATTAAGGTGGACCAACTATAGTTCGACCGAGGATCAACCACTGTCGCCCTCATAATCCACCAAAGGTGGGAGAAGTATAATACGATCGGGGATGTACCACCGCCGCCCTCAAAATCCGGCAAAGGTGGGAGAAGTGTAGTTCGACCAGGGAGGTACCACCGCCGCCCTCAAAATCCCCCAAAAGTGGGAGAACTATAGTTTGACCTGGGAGGTACCACTGCCGTCCTCATAATCCGCCGTAAAGCATTACTTATCTTTCGGTTAGAGAGGTGCGATTGCCGGCTACACTTTGAAGCGAGACGATCATCTTAGTCCTCAGGAGTAGCAATGTATCTACGTTCCAGCTCAGGTAGGATTTCGGTCGTGTTTGTGGTTGTACGTGGATGTCTATGGGCTGCGACTATTTAACATTATACCTTTGCTACTCTTCTCACTTGTTACAATTTTGGTTCGGTTTTGATGCTTTGGCGATGACGGTAAACAGAGGTTCCGGACCTCTGTTTATCAATACATAGCACACCTCGATATCAATACATAGCACTCGTTGCATTAATAAAGCCGTGTCAGTGGTTTAGAAACATTGATTGCTGCTAGTTTTGAATTTAATTTTTATCTACCTCTTAACAATCATTAAAGTACAAAGACAGAAATTGTGTATTTATAACGATAAATAACTTTGAAAATGTGTTGTATTATTTAGTTTCATCGTCGATCCTGTTATTAATATTTGGTAATAATATACATTATATAGAAACTACTTTATTTATACGCTTCATGAGCTCAAACTTGTGCAAAACAACAGCATACTTGTCTTACATACCACATATAACTCTTTAGATCATGTATTAAACCATTTTAAGACTCGTTCAGGTACATATAAAAATTATAAAACCTCATTTTTGTAATAATTTGATTAATATACTTGAATTCTGCATAAAAAATAATCTATGACCCGTAGTTTATTAATAAAAAATCTAATAAAATTAATAACCTCACTTGACACAATGCTACAATCACGTACGCTAAAAATAACTCTTTTATACAAATGGTTGTATTGGCGTAAAAATACGCAAGGCAGATACAAAAAAACAAACTCCTGGCTTCATTTTTAACAAAAAATATATAAAAATGCATACGTGTAAAAGGAGTTTAATTAAATAGATGCTAAAAAGATATATTAAAGAAGCCGCGAACCCCGCTAATCAAGGGCGGTAGCTCAATCAAACTGCAACTATAAATCTTCAAAAACCAGAAGATTCAATTACACGGCTACCGGAAGGCATCGAGAGTGGCAATAACAAATTGTCCAAGATAAATAAGGTATTTTTAATGCACAGAAGAAGTTTCCGACTCGTTCCCCTTATCGACGCGACGTTTCTCGAGAAATTTATCGGACGCTTAATGTTTCGGTCAAAAATTAATTGGTACTCCTGAGGTAAAGCCCTGCCGCTTTTAAATTATAACACCCGAAAACACTTAAGCTAACGATGCGGCGTCGATAAACCATTGCAAGGATTTCTAGAATGAGATGCGCTTCTAACGTATTCTGTATAAAGCTTAATTATCTGCTTGTATATTTAAATCATTAGCAATTAATTACTTTAGTCGTTAAGAAACATAAACAGGAATTTAAACTCGAACGCCAAATAATTTATACTGGAATCGGCTCAAATACGATTTTCTAATGGTTTTAAGCCTTCTTCAAAATTTGCCGTTCCTAATTTTTTTTACAGAAACATTTAAGCCACTAAAATTCAATTAAAAACAAACATTTTACTTTTTTATTTGATGTAATACTTGTTTTTGCTACCTTAAAAAACTGCCGCAGAATATTTTATTGTTCATAATGAAGAGATTTTCACCAATAATAAGGTCACCAGACTATTCACACTGCTTTTAAAATAATGCATGTATTCAGTCTGTAGTTTATTTATCCGTCTGAAAGATAACCTGTGCAGGAATAAAGGGTAATAAAAACATCACGTGGGCTGTGTGATAATAGAAGAAGTGTGACAATCCATCTTGAATCTCATTGTTATCTATTGGAGGCATCCATTCGACTAGGGTATACATGTTACTGTTTGCCGTGGGATAAGAGATAGAAAATCAATCTTTCATAAGTTTAAAGGACTTAATATATTTATAAAGATAGAGTACATAGCCTTCATAGCCTTAGCAAGGTACAAAAGGTGGAGAATATAACAAAAACATACCGATTACCATATATCATGAAACTACAAATTTTCACTGTCAAATTAATGTACCTTAGGTAATTCCTGTAAAGTTTTTTGTTAAGAAATGTTATTGATCATTTTATGAAATAGAAGTAGTAAATGAAAATTATTCCCTCCAAAAAATAAGGCCATCGCCGTCCGGATATCTATACCGAATTTAAATTGGACTGGCTTTATTTATTTGATCATTCCGTGTAGATATCTTTACTTTTCTATGTATGTGTATTTTATGTATAACAAAAATAGTTTAAATATTTGTAAAAGATTACAAAGATAAATCAAGATAAAATAAATCAAGGATCAGCACCCTTGATTCTTATAATAAGCAGCCTTAATATAAAGAAGGAGGATATTAATAAAAATAAAAAATAATAAAAAGGTATATATTCAATATGTTATGTTCGCAAATTAGGACAAACAATAACAAGCAGTCTTAAACCCACTATTCCTTTGGCTAAGTGTGGTTACTATACTTGTGCGTCCGCTGCATACCAACACGACGGTGTCGCCGGCGCGTCGCATATACATGGCAGCCGTGATCTCGGCCACTATGCCATATCTATAATTGCAAAACCACCCACGGAACCTTATTAGTGTCGCGTTTAAGTTCAAATTTGAAGTTCCAAAGCTGGCTCTTAATACGTGCATGGTCAGTCCTATTTAGCGAGATCTGGCTGACACGACACCTCTCGCGATCGATGAAGCGTGCCGCTATTTCTGTACGTTGTTCAGAATACTTCGGAGTACTTCGTGTCAAATAGGTAAGATGTCGAAAAGGATAATTTATTATGTTTACTGTGAACGTGACTTTAACGTACATACAATTAATGTAGAATTAGATGTTATATTAAAATTTATTACATTTTAAATGGATATTAGATTTAACTTAACAGAACTTCTTTATATTTACCCGCGGTATCATGTGTATATGCCGCAGATATTATTAGATATAAGTACCAATCCACTTGATTTTAAATCATTACTGCCATTAAAGGAAAAACGGAGGTACGTCCACGTAGAATAGGAAGACTACCACCTAAAGTCGTTGCCTTGTAAAGTTGTTGCCTTAAAGCAGCAGAGTAGGTCTGATATGTTTAGTTTATAGGATGTGGTATGGAAGATTCACTTTCTAGAGGCGGTTCACAAAAGTCCTCACAAGAGCAGCAACATACGTGTACGTACAATCTGTGTTAGGATTTAAATCCTGGTTAAAGATGGAAGTACATAGGCTGCAACAACACTCAACATCACATGACGTGTACACTCGTTTGTCAAACCAACCATAAAAGTGTGTTTTACTTAACTTTATGAAATCTTCGGCTTGCAAAAAAATCAGACCTCTTTATAATTACCTTCATACACTTAAAATAATAATACTATATAACTATTCCAAAATGTGTCGGAATACAAAAATACCCAGACCCGAACAAACCTCTCAATTCATAATTTGATATATCTGCATGACTGGGAATCGTATCCGGAACCCTATATATAGTACAGCGGTGAATTAATTACTGTGTCACGTGGGTTATCGTCTTAAACTGGTGCCAAGAATTACCAACAGTGCTGTTTACAATCGCAACCTCCTAAAATCGGAATGGGTCGTAGATACGTTATTTTCGTCGTCAGAACGGAAAATGGTTTAGCTTTACACGAAGTTACGGAAAATTTTATTCCGATTCCAATAAGACAACAACAATCTTTGTTTTCCACACACGATGTCAAAATAATTTACTATCCTGCGATAACGGTGCCCACATGTAACGATAATAGTGATTGCAACTCAGATTAGTATGATAAAAAGTTGCGTCGGATACACGCGTTAACACAAAGCAAAAGAATTAGGGATAGTGTTGTGATAATTAATAAAAAATAATGCTCGTGTTTATTTTAAGTGTTACTGGATTGCTCACAATTGGTAAGCATTGCGTATGTCTAATCTCTGCATTGGTTTAATAACAGTATCAGTTTATGATTAAAACGAGAAATAGTAAGAAGTATTTCTCGTTTAAGTAGCAATGTGTAATATCAATGATTAATCAGAAATAGTATTACATCACAACACATCATTTAACTAGACAAAGGTAGCAAATAGACTCCTAAAGCAAGACATATTTACTATTCCATAATAGAGTAGCAAACGAGCGTGCAGGGCAAGTAAGTATTTATTGCAGCAAATTAATATCCAGTGTGGTTGCCGGATACACATTATTGGAGGCGACCATCGTAGTCCTCAAGAGTAGGAACGCATCCGCGTCCATCCTTAAATAGAAGTTCTGTTCTATTTGCGATTGGACGAGGTTATCCATGGGCTGCAGTGACCACTTAACATCATGTGGCCTGCATGCTCGTTTCTTACTCTTTCACAATAAAAAACTTATATTATTATTATTATAATACCTAGAACAAAACCTGATAACTTGTGTTCAAATTAAAGTATATTTTTTGAAATTATTGGTTTTCTAGAGGTTCTAACTACCATCAATAATATAACTGAATAGAGGTTAAAATCTTATTGAACATTGAACGGCGTATGCAATATGTAATCAGAGATGCTCCCGACAAAAATGATAATTATATTAGAATATAATGGTTTTATGAATATTTATTTTTCTTTACCAGATATTGTGTTGTGTTGATAATAATAAGATACGTAAAACGCAGCAAGTTTTATGACTATCTGTAAATTACAGATATTTTCATAAAAAATCAGTAGCAATTTAGTGTGTAGTTAAGTTCTCTCACTGCCGGCCATGAACGTCTATATCCATATTGAACATCTAAACCAAGGGTCACAAACAAGAATACAATAGCTTAGCACTACAACCATAAGGCACAAATGGTTGCTGCGGTGATATTTTTGCACGCAATTTCAGAAATTCCAACCACATTTACATACGATACTGCAATATTAATAGGGGACTAACTAAAAGTAGCCATTTTATCGTCGTTTTAAATGTTTTGATTGACATTTATTTAAGTCCCAGTCTACGGACTTTCTTTAGAAGGTACACGTTGTGGCATCACTTGTGTGTCGAGTTATCTGTAATTCGATTTATGTTTTAGAATATTAATCGGATTAAAGATAATTCGAAATTTAATACCGAAATAACATTACTGCTCATCTGACCTTTTTATCTTTAATATTTTTTTTACTATTTAAGAGTTCAAAATGAAGAATAAAACCCGTTTACATGAACAAAATGAGTTAATTGTTTCATATAACTATATATCTCTATATAAATATAATTTGATCTTACATTTCATTTTAAATTTTACTGTAGATAAGGCGAAGGTTGCTACGCGAGGTCATATAACTGTGAGTGGAGGCTTAGTTGTAAAAAAGTCACACACGAAATATTGTCACACACAAACCTTTAACATAAATTTCAATCCCACATTTTACTTGTCTGCACGTGGTTCTTTTTATTCGTTGTTGGCCGTTTGACTAATGTGCGGTAAATTTAATAACATATCTCGTTATGTGTGTACTGCACGACTGTGGCATAGCTGTACTTGAGTGTCATTGTACTACCTACTGTTACAGATAGCACTTGACACGTAACAGGTATTACATTTCATTACTATTTCTGTTTCAATTCCTGATGATCTAATTCCTTGTTTATGTGAAGAATGAATGTAAAGTTACCAGACTTTTTAAACGTGTCATCTTTATATAATACTCAAATCGCGACATAGTCTATTGGCGTTGACGCTTATGGATCTAAGTATTTGTATCCGATCACAGACAAGTTATGACGCTGATAATCTAGCCGTAAACCACATATTTCTCGCAAAAATGGCTTTATACTAGAAATGAGAGATACGTACCTTCACGTCTGTCATATAAGTACAGAAGAATTTCACAGCATAGGGCTGCTTTCCTTTCCTGTGGTCGCAAGCCAATTGTATTGCAAAATAGTTGTGTATTGTAAAATTTTATGATATCATTTTAAATAATCAACAAAGAGTATAATTGTTGTTGTTGTAATTAAATCTTTAATTGCTAAGTTTTGTGCACTCGAATTTCTAACACTGTGTTGGTCAAATTATTATTAGACGTTCTAAACAAACATTAAATCTTTTATATGTCTTAAGACTTGTTGATTTAATTCAAATATACAAAAGATGTTGTGCGTACGAATGCTAATATATTTTCAATGAGTTCTACAAGGTTTCTCAGATGGATGTCACTTATTGTGTGTAAAATATTTACAGTTACGTAGTCTTCTTGAGGCCATGTTAAATTGTTAGATACTTAAATACATAGCTATTTACATTGTGTCCACTTTACCTTGACATGTTAAGATATTCGTGACAAACGATTTATTTTTACTTCGCACAATAATTGGCCATAAAATATTCATATCTGGTAATAAGCACACGCTTTTCCCGTAATGACGTTTATGACGTTTTTTCTGTAAAATGTATGTAAACTATCATTATTTCAGTTTGTATTAAATTCACACTAAATAATAGGCACTAAAGAAAATATGTACCTACATAAACATATACATGAGTTTATGAATGAACGCATGAAACACATTTTAATTTGCCACATAAACGAAGGTAATGCAAAAGGTCTATTTTATTGACTATAACGAATAAGCCTATTCGTAAAATTTTCTGTGCAAAATATATACGTGACTTCGAATTTCGAGTTAATTATATTTTTTTCTTGCTTTTTAGTTCTATTATTGTCTATTTGAAAGAATATGAAATGAAACAATTTCTTACAATAAACGATTCATTCTTTATATGACCGATTCTAAAGTATGTTGGATGCTTTGCATAAGACGCGCTTTATTTTTTGTCTATATGAAGGATTAAGAAGTACGTATTAACGAGTTTCGTTATTTTTTCATCGAATCCATCATTGCATCTTGATCACATTTATATAACGTTACATCTAAAACATTTTCTTATGAAGCGCACATACATACCAAAACCGAAATAAAAAATACACGAATTTGATGATGATTTTCTTATGAATCTCATAAGACAACAGGTGAAATACTCAATTTTGAAATGAAATAAGAATCATCAAAATCGGTTCACGGAGTAAATGAAATCGCTAAATATACCAATAATAATCAAATAGCGAACATTATTGTATATTGCCGAAATTTGTTTATTTTCAGAAATTTAGTACTTTAATATTTTAGTTATTTTAGATTTTAAAATAATAAGATATACGTAATTGTACCTTTAAATAGCTAAAAAGTAATTACAGCAAGATTATTAGTCCAATAAAGTTCGTTAATGTCAAATAAACTTCGTCCCCGCTCCCCAATCCCTAATGAAAATGACTATTTTTCCCATTTGTATGTAAATTGGGCAGAACATAATAGTACGATAATAATAGATCTTACGTCACTAATATAGTTGCAGCCCGACATGTGGATTCGCGTGTACGAATCAAATCGAGCGTAAAATGCGTCCGCACGTCCGAACGAGCCTGCTTGCGCCATTCACTTTCACGTCCCGCGTAGCGCGCTGCCACGCCGGTTGTACGGAAAGTAGGCTGCAAACAATGCCTCTACACCAGTTTCTCTCTTGAGAAACAAACTCCATTAGTTATTGTATGTGACTGTGTGACTCTTATCAGTGTTAGCCAGCCCATCCTGTTGCGGAAAAATAACCTCACTTCAAATAGTTTTACTCGCTGTTATTACCCGCTTACATAAGAGTACATGTCCAGTTGCTTACCAATTTGCTTTACGTATTTGAACTTAAATGCATTAAATTTTAAACTCTAGAATCTCTCGACACTTTATCAATTGTGTAATTCGAAAAGTCTTACTATGTCAACGAAGGATTCTGCTAAGTGGTTCAATAGTTTTTGTACGTGCATGAGGCATATAGTGTATTTTAATTCTGTAGTATTGTGAGATAAGGTAATGTTCTCCACGTAAAAACCCTGAGGCACTTACTTATAAGCCTTTCATCATTAGTTTAAACATAGTTATTTTGTTGCTGCTACCTTACAAAGTTACATTAAAAAAGTTTAAATATAGCAGTTAATTGGATTTTTATGCGAACTTTAACATTTCCAATATAAATATTTCTACGATAACTCATTTATATTTAATTTATGGAGTAGTTAAAACTAACTATAGATTTTAAAGATTTGGCTTGCATTATCCTATATAAATGTACGTGCGGTAAAGAATAATATTTTATAAATCAGAAGCCTCTCCTACGTTTACTTCAAAACCCAAATGGATCGGGAAAACTTCTCAATCACAATTATATTTATTGCCCACTTCAATAGTGAATGGAGTAGGTGCACGACAAAAACTTAATTTGATGAAGATCAGACAAACTTGTTGTTAATAAATACGTAAAAACAAGAAACAAGATGTCAAAGTAAATAAGAATACATGGAATTGATGAATATAAAATTGGCAATTTGTATTAAATTTCCATGTTTTCTCTTCTAAATAAGCTGGTCGTGATCAAGAATCAGAGTGCGTGGCCATGAGCAGTGAATGTACGTTGTTTATCTCGATAGTTGAGAATAAAATTACATCAATATTTTCGATAATAATCGATTGAAACGAGTAACAGCTGAATCGTTCTGAACGGTACCAGTAGTAACGCTAGCGGGACAACGCAACTGTTTCGAGAACCATAGCGGAATTGCAAGTACAATTTGTTGTATCGGCACTCCACATAAGGAGTAGTACGGAACAAATTGGAATATAATAATGACATTCCATGTAACTGAATGAAACGGGACCTTTATATAAAATTTATGTTAGTGTTATTACTTCCTTATGTTAAAAGAAACTTACGTTTTAATACGACCATTGTAGAAGATATTTTGTGAAAGTATTTAAATTACTTCAAATGTAAGGATATAATTATAAATGCATTTATTGCAAATTAAATTTACATCACTTTAATCTATTATTTATAATCTATAAACTAATCTAATAGTTCGCATAAAATTTAAAATTGCAATCTTATTTCAGGTCGTAAGCGTTTCTATTGCTACTCCTGAGGACTAACACGATCACAACATTTGTAAGTAAGCCGATAACGGTAACCCGCTTACGAATCAATTTAGATATGGGTGTCAACCGATACACCCACCTCGCTAGTCAAATCGTACAGGCTCTACCACCCTAATAGTCTTTAGCAAAACCCAATAAAGGTCGAAAACATAATAAATAAGCTGTCTTGCTTATCTTATTTATTTGTGAAAAATATTGTCGGAAAGACCTACATATTTATAGTGAATGTCTAACTTATCATTAATGTATAAATAAATAATACTTGTGCGATAAAATATCATTATATTTATTACAAAGAATCAAAATAATATATAAGTTAAAAGTAATTAAAACAAATCTATAAAAAAATATATGCCATTCAAAATACTGGCAGCGTTTTCAGTGGTATATAACAATACACTCAAATTATTTATGCTATGGATTCTCGGATCTCTACAGTTCTTTACCCATCCAATAGTTATTAAAACTTATCATTGTTAGCTTACTGCTTACGCTACTCTCACTTACTTTCTTCATATTAATAACATTATAGAATAGGACAGTAATATACTTATTTATATTATCTATTTCACCATTTCGGAAAATAAAAAGTATGTATGAAATAAAGAGAAATTAGTTTTTATCCCCTTAGAGTCAAATGCCAGCCACGTCGTTTAGCATTTCTTGGTAACTGCATACTTATATAGGTGTATGACATACAATAGCGAGTAAATGATCACGCGGTTTTCCTATCTGTAGTACTTAGACGAATACTGACAAATTTCCGTTTCAATGTTTATGAATGACCGGACACCAAATCGAAACTGATGATGTGCCGTTTTGAAAATTTCCGAAAATGATTACAGCCTTTTATATCTGACAAATAAATCTTTAAGACATAAGGCGACGGTTGACTGTGACCGGCAAATCGTGCGTGTTTCGATAACGATATCATCTATTAAAGGAGAAAGAGCGGTTCATGTATACTCGAGTTCCGGTGACGGCAACGGACGCCGACGGCGTCGCGTCCAGAATAATCAAGCAGGCTTCTGAGCCATCATTGTACCAGTATTATATATTCAATTACCAGTAATGTACCGAAGATCGTGACTGCCATTAGCCATGGGACCACGAAATACTTAAGTAGACGTAATGGAAAACGAGACATGTAAAAATATTTAAAGGCGAGAATTGATTAAATACTAAAAAATGTTTTCGATACATTAAATAACTCTTGTTGATTGTTGTCTATGATCAAAGAGCATTCTTAAATAACTAAGCATCCACTTTTTATTTTATGCATAATACCACACAGCGCTATATTTTTATAGGATATAGAATTCAATACGCTAGTATTGAATAGTGTAATGATTTTTATGCCAATTTCCTACATCAGTAATATGTATTCTCTAATCTCTTTACATACGTACGTGTAATTACGACAGAAATAAAAATACAATCTATGTGTAAATGTTAAGAAAACTTTTAAAAATGTTATCTTTATTGTATTTATTAGGTATCTCATCATACGTTTAATATATATTTTTTCTTTTTAAGTTTATATGACTCTCTGTTACTGAAAAAAATCGGAAGTAACTTACAGGATTTTTTTCGTGATAACATTACAGTTACTGTAATTAGATTACAATTAGTATTTTGCTCTTAAATGTGGAATATTTTTTATCGACAAACACCTATAAAATGTGCATAATCCAAATATTTTTATATACAGGCTAGACTATTAACTCTGTTACCCAATTACCGTGTTACTAAAGTTAGTATTGTAAGTAAAAATTGCTAAAAAAGTATTAATTATACAAAATGCACTGAAATGTTCGTTTAAAGTATAAAACGATTAATAAAATTTTTATCAATCAATAAGCAGAATTGAACCCTAGCAAGTAAATAGGGTTACTTGTATTTTTACCCACGGAAAGTGGGTAATATTTTTTGGCCTTTGAATAAATGTAAATGTATTTATTTTACATGTCCTGTAGCGTTTACAGCTTAATGCAAATAGTAATTGAGCATTTGTCAGATCTGTTTTAATTTTAGGATTAATAAATAATTAACATTTAAATATAGCTTCTGACAATAAAACAAGAGGGTAATTATATTTAAGAAAGATTGTGTTACTATAGTAAATATCAAATATATGATACATTTAAAGGTGGTAGAGCCGTTAGAGCTCGCCCGGGGCGGCACCATCGCCACTCTCATAACCCGCCGTAAAGCAACATGTTCTTCATGTATCGGTTGGGGACGTATGGTTACCGGATACACATTATTGGTAGCGACCATCTTAGTTCTCATGAGTAGGAATGCATCCGCGTCCATCCTTAAATAGTACTTCTGTTCTATTTGAGATTAGACGTGGTTGTCCATAGACGGCAGTGACCACGTAACATCAGGTGGCTTGCATGTCCGTTTCTTACTTTTTCATACTTTGACTCTCTGCAATCGGATTTTTCTTTAAATTTTATTTTGTTTCCATTATTGATGCAAGCATAAGACTTGTAGGTTAAGAGCTGCTAAAAACTAGATAAAATATTAATAATATTATTGAAATCATTAGCTCTACTACCTACAGTAGTCTCATTGTCGTTATAATACAGTAGAGGCTCTACATATTAATAACTGATTGCATTATTTAAACAGGAACAAATACGTTGAGTGTTTATCAATGCGTCATGCCTTTTTATATTACAATAACATATGTGAGTCAGATCTCGGGTAAATTTAACCATATATAGACAGACAAGTTCAATCGATGAAAAAACATACGATTTGCTACGTTGCAAAAGCATGGGAAACTTAACTACTGATTAATCATAAGACACACAGTGTGTCATAACTTTTACTAAGACGTAGATGAGATCGAATAAATTTTGTTACCATTTATAGTTATCAGAGAAAAGGTATTGGTGCACTTAAAATAAATATAAAGGCCGACGTTATCTGATGGGTATATCTTTTTTAAAGATAAAATGTGACATTTACCAAAAATTAATGTTTATTTACGTATTTTTTATGTAAGAAGAGTAGCAAATTATCAAGCAAACCAAATAATGTTAAGTAGTCGCAGCCCATAGACATCCATGTACATCCACAAACACGATCGAAATCCTATTGAACATACATAGATACGTTGCTACTCCTGAGGACTAATATGGCTCCATTAGGTGACCCCATTACCTTTTCGTTTCGCTAATTTATAAAAACTGACTATAAATCTCTATAACAAAACTTTTAGGTGCATATCTATAATTCTAACTCAGTTTTCTAGTATAGAAGACTATAATTCATTCCCCTGAACAGATTATGAAACAAAATGAATGTATACAAAATTAAGTCACGTCGAGTCAAACCTATACTTTCGATATATTACTTCTAATAAAATCATATAAAATATTGGACATCACTATTTCTTTTCTGTGGTATAGATGGTAGTAACAATAGAACTCAACAGGTGTAAACAAAACTTTTCAAAACCATCATTAACCCGGTCAGGTGGTCATTATAATGAGAAAAACGGCGGTGCATACTGTATAAGGCTTCGTTGTCTTGATGCATTATAATTACGTTGTATGTCGCTGACAATACCTTGTAAGTAGATCGTAGGATACATAGCAAAGTATCGTCAACTGTGCTCTAAATATTTATAAGCTTTTTTAAGATCTAAAATAACATGCATAAAATGCAGCAGGATATTGTAACTATCACGAAGCCAGACGAATAAAGTGAAATTAGTATTAGTGCCGGTATTCCTACTTATGAATTGAAAATTAAAACAAAAAACGTACTAGTTTTATCATTATAGGAACAAACAGTGAATTCCATAGTAAATTAAGCAACACATTTGAACCAAATTTAAGAATATTTTGTCATTTTCTATACTTTCTCGTATACACAACGGTTTGAATAAATAAATAACTCGTAAACATATTTTATATACAGGTGTGATATTACATTTGTTTGGCGCAATTATTACAATATTTTTTATGCGTCTATACAATTTATGACAAAGCAAATGAACATTAGACGAAAGTACAAAAAGTTTGAATTAACCCTTAAGTTGCTGATGAAGATGAGAAAAACGTCCGATTCACAAAAAGTCCTAAAGTATCTACAGAGGTGACACCTGTGTGTGATACCCACAGATTAAGTAATGTGCCGAAGAACACAAAACTGTTTTATTGTTTCACAAGTGGCGCTCTACAGAATATTATTACAATAAATTACGTGTTACTTGTTACGGGGCGCGCACTTCGTCCCACGCTAAAAATACACTTTGATCTGTTTTCCCAAACGCGCCGTAACAATTATATCTATAATAATAATAATATTAACTACGTATATATCCATGCAAATAAACGAAATTGGGGATGTCCTCCCCTCCGTGTTGTAAACCTACACTGTTGGCAGCTCGTAAATGCCTACTTTACCCAGGCTTCTTCTCAGGTGTTCAAGTATCTTCTGTTTCGTTGAAATTTTTTGGTTATACTATAGTGTTAAAAAAAGGTTATTTTATTATATGAGGAATAACAGTGACGTTTTGTTCTGTATCATTTATAAACGTATTTAGGCTTAACAGTCTATTGCAATTGCTCACAGTAAAGACCTACGGGACCTTTAATAAAAGTCACATTTATTTGAAATTTCTCACGAGAGATTGATGAGTTGCGCGTGAGAGTGTGGGATGGATTGTTGTATTATAGTGGTATGGAATGACATAACGGGGCGGTCGCTCGAGTGGCCACGGTCCGCGACAGGTGTGCAGCTTAATAGTGGCGGCGTGCCGTCATCTGCGGTGTGGTGCAAACCCCAAAGCGTTACTAGCTATAACGATCCGGGTATTATATTTTCGTATTAATAATACCCTAATTTTAACTTCGACCATGAAATAAATTATCCGAATTGAATGTTTAAATGACAAATGTTTCGTAAATAAAGTAATAAGTTGTAATTAATTGATCAATGTTTTAACGACAACGATAAAGCCGAAGTAAATTTAGTGTAGCCATGAAGCATCAAGCCATATTTTTGTTATTAATAAAATAAATACCTTACTTTTACTGTGTGTTCGACTAAATAACCCAGTTGGATGAATGTTTACATATAAAATAATGACATGGTTGTAAAATAGCGTAGAATCATAATATACTTATGTTATCGTATTTAGCTATGAGACGTAGTAACATTTACAGTTACTTTACGTGAAAGTAACCTTACAACTGAATTTCCCTATTAAAAGTTATGGTACATGATCATGTTGAATATTTTCGTAATTAAGACTCTTTGTTTTTGTGGGTTCGCAATATAATTACTCATAATGACTGTTGCTTCTTTACCGACAAGAAAACTTTAACAATAAGGAAATAAGTACACGTAATTTATTTTACGCTACCAACTTGTAACAATCGTTTTAATAGATAAAATAAAAATAATAAAACACTCAAAATTAAGAAAACACATGTTCCATGCTGTCGAAAAGGTTTAAATTTCATTGAATTTCCAATGCCGTATATAACATAACATCTATTTAAAATCACATATTTTTAATGTAAGACAATTAGCAAACGAATGTGCACATATGTATGTATGATGATGTTATATGATCGCTATATTCATATACATATCGAAGCTCAAACAAAACTGAAATCTAATCGGAACCCGCATATATGTAGATGCGTTGGTATTAATGTGTCTTTATGCGGCTTAGTTCTCAGGAGTAGCTTCTGAGAACTAAGATGGTCATGCCGCCTGTAAATACACCTCTTCTAGCGAAAGCCAATAACTGTTTTACGGTAATAATAAGAGGTCCAACTGTAGTTCTAACACCTTGCAAGTTTACATTATAATGGTGATTTCTTAAAGTGAGATACCAAACAGAGAGAATAATACTAACAAGTGCAAAATTCACATACAACTAAGATTTATCTAGATCGATTATTTTCTTTCGCTCATTCTTACATTTTAATTCTTGAAGGTGTTAGAAGAAGAAATTGAATTAAAAGCATGCAAAAACGCCAAACGATATAAATTTCCAACAAGGCAGAGAATAATGGGTATGTCGAAATGTTAAAAGAAAACCTTCTTGATCGGTGGTTGATTACAATTAACCGCTTTGTGGGAATAGATTGCATTAAGAACAAAGGGGCCTTGGAGTATTTGTTTAACAGCGCCACGCTCGGGCGCAACCTCCGCAGCTTGGTACTTACGTGGCTTAATAGTGGCGCTTGTTAGTACAACTTTACCAATTCAGTACAGTATTCATTAAAGCAGCGATATGTTAGACGTAAAATTTTGGATTGTCTCACAGAAGTCCGGGGATCGAGTCTCTTCTATTTTTTTTTAAGATGTAGGTATAAAGGTTTGTAGTTAATAAACAAAATCGCTTGACTAACGAGTAGAATTTTGATAGACTTGGCATTAGATTTCATAAGATTTAATGAAATTTCTAATAAAACATCTAAGAAAAACTAAAAGGTTTTATAGAACAGAAACTATGATATACTGCAACTATGTACATTAATAATTTTATTGCTTAACATTGAAATTTGAATAGTTCCGAAATCCTTTGACAAAAACAAACTTATATAATTTTAAAACTTGTAAAAATAGAGACGGGTTTATTGTGACGCCGAAGACATTTACAAAGCCATATACAAGTATATATGCGACCAAAATTTCAAAATGTCGAAGAACGATAAACAATCGGACCAAGGCAAACAACGCCGTCAATATTTCTAGATTTAACAGCTTTCGTCATAACGTGCAGACGTTTTTACATTGTTGTTATTTTTTCATTTTCTTTATTCTTAAAATAATAGAGTTTATATTTATGTACTTACATAGGTTTTCTTTCATATATTCATCCAGTCATTATCTAGTTGCAACTAACAATTAGAAACATTTGTTTCGAACGACGACTGAATTACTATATTAAATTTAACTATTTAATTTCTCGCCCAATTTACAAAAATAACTTAACTTATTATGCACCAAACCTCCTCAGGAATCACTCTACCAGTTATTGAAAACAGTGTGTCCACTACTTTTTGAGATTATCATTAAATGGCAGACGCGACGGGGTACTTTGTTTTATAATATTGAAAGATATGCGATACATTTTTTATAAAATCTACTCTGTCAAGTTCACTCTTAAAATTGCTGTTTATATTTTTATAAAAAAATATATTGCTTCATTTTAAATTGTTTATAACAACTACGCTATATTTTCCTTATTACACGGTAATTTCATTATATAAACCAAATACCACCCAAAACTAAAATTAAAGGTGGTAAATCTACAGTTACATGGGAACCACCTTCGCCGTCATTATCCGCCGAACTCTTATAATATATTCTTCTCATGGTAGTGGAGGTGCAGTTACCGGCTATGTTTACAAGCGAGACTGTCATCTTAGTCCTCAAGCGTAGCAACGCATCTACATGCGACTTGAAATGGGATGTACCTACGCATGCACGTACAAGCTAAATACCTTGTTTTAGCTTGTCCGTGCATGACCTGCAGCGACCACTTAACGTCAGATAACCTGTGTGGTTATTTCATAATTTTCGCACATAGAAAAAATGTACTAAGCCTCCTACACGGATTTCCTCTACTTGTGGTCAGAAACGGGTGAAGACAACGACAGCACATAAAGACTCTTTATATGATGATAATTCGTAATTATATGCAGATCAAATTTTATTACATGTATCAGTTTCAATTCTAGTATATCCGTAAGCAAGATATGCCTATTTCCTAGTTACGCCCCTGTCTCGGTTGAAAGGAAGAGCAATGAAGAATTCCTAACTATGTAAATACATAGTATGCAGGATCTTGTAAAGTTCATTACATGTACATAAGTCATAATTCGATTAAAATGTTGTATAGCATTTTATGACATTACACATTGTATTATCGAATGTACGCAAGTGTATATAGAAGGGAGAATTTTAGAAAATTTTACGTAATATGAAATTCAAATCATATCGGATGTTAATATACTTTGCAATGAGACTTCTCAGAATATGAAAATGATGCACTTTTTATTGTAGAGCTATGTATACTATTAACTCAACTATCAGTTTACTTTTAATTTCGGTGTAAATCTTTCCAACCCTAATAGGCGATAGTCCTATTACGAAAATTAATATATTGTCTTTTATTTCTTATAATAAAATTGTTTATCTTATTCTATACTTGTAAATAAAATTAATGTATAGTTTGTTATATCAAAATAATAGCTTTAATGAATATATGTTGGGTACATATAACAAAAACGTATTTTCTTTTTTGTCTCTTTGTTCTGGATAATTTCCGAAATGGTTGAACCGATTTCGTTGGAACGACGTTATTTAAATTTAAATACGATGTAAGGATTTGTGCAAAAAAATACAACTCTTAAATAGCACTACGGTTTAATCGGTTCTGACTGAACTTTCACTGGCAGATAACTAATTTTAAAGAAGAACTTACGCTATTTTTTATTTTAGGAAGAGTTTTAGGGTTCCGCAAATATTATTTAAATTCATTAAATGCAATATGTATGGGTTTCTGTATATCGCTTACTTAGATGTTTCACATAATTTGTTTCCCAATTTCGTTTCAATACAAGCTACAGAATGCTTAGTTATTATAAGAAATGTGTGTGGCTGCAAGCACTTCATTGTCTGACAGTTGGATACGAGTGTCTTGCCACAAGAGGGTGACGCCTAAAGCATATCCCATTATGCTGTGTCAATGTTTATCGGTGGAAATACAGATTGACCACCGGTCCAATGTTTTCAAATCACCCATAAAGCTTCCGATAAGGTTTAACGAGTATCGTCGTATTCCCAAAGTAAAAAAAGAGAATTAAATAAACCACTAGCGATCACCCATCCAACTTCCGCTCATGATTGACATTAAAAATCGTTAATCGACGGTATCCCTATAAAATATACAAGAAAACAATGAAAAACAAAATAAATCTTTTTAACAATTATATGAGTTTTTGTTTTCTTCAATGTGTTAGTTATTTCAAGATCGTGTTACCATGTTAACACAGAAGTGAGTTAATAAATATCAACTGGTCTACAGTACATACAATTACGTCACATTCGTTATGCATGCATTAGATGCCTATAGAGTAATCGGCTAGTTCTATAAGGAGATGAAGGTGCCACTTCAACTTACATAAGTAAATCGTGAGCGCCATCTAGTGTTACTGACCGCCTTGTTTTGTAATAATGTGATTACGAAGTCTTTGGCACTTACTCCAATAACTTTCGTTCATGTCAATTGCGCAATATTAAATGTCTCTTTAAAAATAAATACATAGCGCATATATTTGTGCAAAAATTTTGCGAACACTTAATTTAATTTAATTGATATTATGATTTTTTTCTATCATTCAATTAGCTAGCTATAATTCTAATTATGCGAATAGCAAGAATAAGCACAAAATCATTGTTATAACCGGAACAAGCCAATTAGAATCAAAATCGTCTAGTAAGAAATCTATTTTAAGTTTTACTTAAAATGTTAAGCATGGATTGCTGTGTTAAATATTTATGAAGTGAACGGTACGAACTGGAGTTTAGAACAAATGTTATTGTAATGCGATCAGATGTGAAAAGAAGAGAATGCGAGCGGTCGGGGGTCGGCCCGTGTGAAGTTGCGACACGCCTAGGTAAACTTAGTTCGAAATGCCAACCTTGAGATCATCGGTGAGTGTGGGAACGGTGGTGTACGGGGCTCATTCCTCCCGGTGCAAGCGATCCGCCTTCCCTCGCTAGGCGAACAGCCGTTAGTCAGCCCCGTGGAATCAGCAACGCACCGTCGACAGTGGTACTTTGTAGCAATACACTATTCGTTTGTATGGCTAAAATCACACTATCACAACACTTCACCTACACTCCAGGAATTGGAGCGGATTGCAACGAACACTCGTATGACGGAATTTTGTAGCGACGCACGTCGGTACGCATGTACGACCGAAAGACTGGTCGAACAGAGACTGTTCACCGCAGCGCAGGCGCAGGCTGTCGCGCGCGCCTCTCGGTCCGCCCCCTTCGCCCCTTGCCGCCGCCGTCGCGATCCGAGCTTTTGCATGCCCAACCTGAACTCTATACTCGATTATAAAATTGCAAGGGTGATAAACGCTAAGGCCAAACCGGTCAAGTTAGCAAACACCAATGTAAAATTTGTGGTCATTTAATGTGAATGCTCTCTAAATATTTCCCCTGCTTTCCTTTTAATTCTTTTCAAAATTTACTTCAAATGTTCGCAAAAAGTCATTAAACTCAATCCAATACAGAAAAATGTATACTTAATTAATATACTTACGAATCAATCTTGAAATACGCTGCGTCTATAGGTATATCAATTAGCTATGATGTTATTTGAATTCTACCATTTTTCCAAAAAATATAGTAATTTTTTTATAAAATCAATGACTGTTTAAAAATAGAAAAGCTGTTCTTACAACATAGCTCGTATTAAGTTGAGAAGGGCAATCTAAATGCCAACGAATTAAATAATAAAAAAGCACACGGCTTCTGTGTATCTATTAGCGTCCCCATCGGACTGCGGCGGGCAGAGCGAAGTAACTCAGAGCTCAATAAGCATTCTTCGTTTTTTCACCAACACCAATTACAGCTATTTTTAAAGATCTATTCAAAGGTGACTCGTATTGATGCATGTAGAATCTGATTGTATTAGCTCACGGAACTTTTATAGCCTTAATTAGATAGCCAGTTGAAGACATCTTATTGATTGCGTAACAAATATCATCCCATAAGCATCCAAATTTACAGTTCAATAAACATATTTTATGTATTTTTTATTATCGTATGTATTAACGTTCCAATAAATACAGTAATAAAGTTCAAATGTACTTAATCTTTAATTTAATTACTCTAAATACTAAGCATTTTGTAAGTAAACGCACCAAATATGCGTTAAAGGAGTAATTTAAGCTTTCCGATAGAATTATATTTCACGTATTAAATTTCCGACCTATTCCAATATAAATGAGTAATTTGCTGAGAAGAAAATAAGTAGAGCGCAAGGCCTTGTTTTATTCAGGCTCGAACTATAAACATTATTCTTCCGTTACATCAATAACAGAGGAATCCTAAACATGATATGTGATGTGGCATTTTCCGTTTAAATCAACAGTAAACTTGTACACTTCAACTCCGCCCATTTCGATTCCTGTGTCCCATATTTAAGACATCAACGCGCGCATTATGGACGAGTCACTTTGAAATATAATAATAATTGTTTATTAAAATCCAACCAATGTAACATTTGAATTTGTTACTAACAAATACACAGTTAAAGATTTTACATGTCAATATTACTGTTATTTACAATAATATATTATCTAAGTTGTGAAAAGCTAATTAATGTAGTAAACGTCATAATTGCAACTTATCTCAATAAAACAATGACACTTTAATAGACACACACACACACATAACTATGTTCAATACATACATATTATTTTATAAACATTATAATATCTATACTTAATTTATTTTGTTCTTTGTATGGATAAAGGAACAAGTTGTATCTATTATATAAATATGCATAATGTCAGTTGTTTGATAACAATAATAATCAGGGAGACACTAAAATAAAGTTGTTTATTTGTATGGATCTAGAGGAAGTGATGTATTACCGAGATACCGTTAATATAATTTTGTAATTAATTAACTATCGCAATGTACAGATTAGCAGACGAATAGCAGTATTTGAACCAGTTTGACGGGAAATAAGCACTTACTATATAGTTTGTAATTTATTAGAGGCTGTAGCGAAACCGCGCTGACATGAATCTCATCTAGACTGGGAAGGATGCTCTACAACAGCCAATTGCATGTCATTTCCTGAACTTAGTAATTAAACTAATGACTGTTGCATCTCATTTTAACATTTTTTATTCACTCATATGACCTATGTATTTTGTCGACAAATAGAAAAAAAACGATAAAAGAGAAATATGTACCTTATAATAAAATCTTCATAGGCTATGCGCGAATAACCGTCTCAGTTACATCGTAGTCGGGTCGTCGTCGTCGTATGGAAATGAGTGCCACGAGACGAACCTTTATCCTAGACTTATGCTGCAACATAGTATAATATCTTTTCTTTTTTATTCCTCATTCATTTAATTTTGTGATGTACTGTGCCTTAATTCTAAAACATGAACTACACACAATAAATACCTTTATTTCACTCAATCGCTGTTTTACCGTATACTGAAAGCGGTATAATTATTACCACTTTGATGACACTACTATAAGTACCACTTTTCGATATATTAATAATACCAGATTGCGCTGCTGTTTCAATATGAGCCTATGAGATTAGGAAAAATCATTTACTTAGGAATCATATACATTTTAAGTAAGTACGTAAGATAATTGTAATAAAAAATAAAATGTGATGGTTCAATATTATATTAATTTTATGACATAACATATTTTTATTACCTTACTTTTACAAGGAAATATACACTGTTCGTGGTCCAATACGTACCTGGCCGCTTATTTCATTAGTGATACATAAAAATATTTTCCTTTACACACTTGGAGTCAACCAACTGAGACTTGTAGAGTGATGTTACATCTGCTAACAGTACAATGTCCCTCCTCGTTTGTCTAGTTAACATGGTTTCGTAGTTTTATAAGAGTACATTCAATTTACGATTTTTATCGCGAAAAATGCTTGAGTACAAAAAGATCCTATATAATG
>DWON01001181.1:0-25918 GCA_018251015.1 Phocides pigmalion okeechobee
TAAGAGTAAGAAACGAGCATGCACGCCACCTGATGTTAAGTGGTCACTGCAGCCCATGGACAACCACGTCCAATTTCAAATAGGACAGAAATTCTATTTAAGGATGGACGCGGATGCGTTCCTGCTCTTGAGGACTAAGATGGTCGCCTCCAATTACGTATATCCGGCAACCACACTTTACCAACCGAAACACAATACATGAAAAACATGTTGCTTTACGGTGGGTTATGAGGGTGGCGGTGGTACCGACCCGGGCGAGCTCTAACGGCTCTAACACCTTTCATACATCCACCTTGGATGGCTATGGGTTGCGACTACTTAACATGAGGTGGTTTACATGCTCTTCTACTCTTCCCACATAAAACAAGATAAAAACGTTACGCTGTTAAAAAAATTAAAGACAAAAAAAGCATGCTTAATAGGTCAAAGACCACTCTGAAGTCTATTATGATGGTAAAATATAACGCATACACAATACTAAGTTAGTTAAAAAGCAATCTACTTAATGAGTATTATCACAGTAGATTTTAAACCCATGATTGGGGATTAAAAATAAAAAACCCAACCGACACGTGCAGGCCGCGTGGCAGTCGTGAGACAATGATTGCATCAATTGATGTATTTATACAGACAGACAGCGCAGTAAAGATGTTATGTTAATAATAATGATATAAAACGAAGTACTGATAATAAAATTACTGCAGTTCATTCTAAATTCAGCTGCTGAGGATATGGAGGACTTAGGTCCGAAGGAGGGATCACTTTGACAATTGGGACAATAAAATTGATTGGCTAACTGTTGATAAAAATATGGACCACAAGATTAAAGGTGGTCTTCGGAGTATGGAAGCTTGTGAGATTTTCATGATCCACCAGCGGTCACCTTTCCAACTTGAGATCGGGCCCCAAATTTACTACGGTTACGATCTACACAAGCAGAAGGGTTACACGCTAACAGTTATGTAAAATATAATAAATACAAACATACAAGCATTAATAGAAATCGCAGGCTCCTGAGTAAATCAATATGTCTACCAGTTCTCCATAATACTTTCAAAGTTAATTATAATTTTATTGAGTTCTCCCAATTTTGAGAAAATCTATTCCAGCATTGGATCAACATTATTTCAATGGATATTGACATACTACGTGATAAAAATGCGATGTAGGAAATGTGTTGAAAGATAAAAATATTATGCAACTTTGTTATGTGAATTAACAATTCTCTTGATACCATTATATTAATTATATTATAGGAAAAAAAGTTTCTATAGTTTCTTGATAGATTAGCGGCAAGAAGGCATACCTTTTGCAAATTACCTTTTCCGTCTTACCTTCTCTTCTAGCCTTAAGTAATGTATGACTTTCAAAGTATTACGTATTAAAAATAAATGATTTTGTGCTTGTAAAGCTAAGAAAAAAGTAATGAACATATTGTCTCATAATATACCGCATTTAAACGAAGATAATCTAAACCGACTTAACGATAGGGACCAGGACATACTAGCCCAGTTCCAACCCCAACTGGTCAATTTGAATAAAGAACTAATGATTAATATCAGCGAATAGTGAGGAAATCTGACAGTATCCCTTCGGGAGTGCTTCGTGGACGCTCGGGGGCGTTCGGCGGAGATCGGGTCATTCCGCCGCGACGGGGGGCTCAGTAGCTAATCGCGATAATGTGTTTATTGAATTAGGTGGCGCGTGCGTCGGCCACGCGGTCCTCTCCGGTTGCACATGGGTTACTCTGCAGTTGGAAGTTAAGTGGTATCACTCGTTAGGGTGATCGATTGAGTTTTGGGTGATAAAAAGTTTGGTGAACCAAACGAAAGTTGATTGGAAAGGTATTGCTTCAAGTGAGCGGAATATGTATCGAGGAAACATATATTGTGTTCGATTTCTTGTATTACGAGTAATTTGAATTATTCTTGCATAGAAATCATGGAAGTTTTTAAAACGAAATAGTACTAAGATAATATATATTGATGGCAAATGATACGAATTTTAATAATTTAAGAGAGTAATAAACGAAAAGGTGAACGCGAAGCCAGATTACTAAACTAAATCTAGATAATATTTTTTACTAAAAAGATCGAATCTTTTGCTGTATTGACTATGTTATTATAATAGGCATGAATTAAAAATTCACTTTTTCGTGATATACTTGTATATATAACTATATATTACGCTTCATAATAGCAAGTAATTGTAAATAACTAAACTAATCCAAGAAATGAAACTATATACATATATAAACTTGATATTTAAATTATATGTAATAAACATATCACATAATATAGTACCTTCCCTGAAAAATATAATATTTAATTCGCAAGTTGGAACAATTCAATTAAAATGCAAGGAAGTATTACGCATACACGTTAGGCACGAGTTTATTGATTTAAAGGCCTCTAGATCCTGATTACGGTTAAGTGAAAGATTGTCTCGTGAAAATTACTCCTGACTCACAAAGCAAGGAACATAACACCGAGTCTCCGAGTAGAAACAATGCAGGTGTCGAATTACTAGAAACGAAACGCGGGGAAAGGAGGGCTGAGGACATTAATTTAATTAGCCCTCTCTCTCGGGACCTCCTAATATTGTATGGGAGTGAAGCAACCCGGCATACAAATTCAGATGTCACTTTTTTCTCGTGAGAAAAAATCATGAAACTGATTTCTCCGTTATCCCCAGTGAGATTCGGGATCAGGTTACGTGTATCGCAGAAAATATAAAGCAGAAATCTGTTGGAGAAACGTCTCTCTTTGTTTCGTTATGTTAACAGATCTCAGGTTTATTCTGATATCACATTTTTTAAGCCGCTTTCCTTTTATTCTGGTTCTCATTCGGAAATCGTTCAACATCGATAAAGTAGTGAGAATTGGCAAAATATTTATTTCACTATATTAAAATATGCATTCAAGTTTCAAATACAAAGGTTTGAAAAAGTTCAATCGGGATTACTTTATATGCTATCACAATTAACAATTGAAGAGCATATATGACAGTGGTAGCATATAACATGGTGACATAGCCAAAAACTATAATTTCACTAAGACGATAATTTCTAAAAACACTCACACAATAGCAATCTAAGTCTATAAGAGTGTGTTTAAGGAATTAAAAGAAAACGCCACTAAAATCGAAGTATCTCAAGACTCTCTAGAGTCCTTAATTAAACTCGAGGCACGTAGCACTCCTTGATTCAGTTCCCCCGAGACAGACCCCCTCCCCCCACCATTCGTTCGGACGGGAGCTCCAAGGGGTTCCTTATGGACCGCTTAGATTTCCACCCCTTAGGTTGTGTGGACGGAATACTTTAAGACTGGAATCTTGTACGAAGAATTGCTTTTGAGAGATTGGACACAGAGTTTTATATTTGTTTTTCGTCGCTGTCTGCGATTACTTTAGTTTTGAGATACAAAATATAGGTTTATCTTTAGTTTATATATTACTTTTCGAAACATATATTTCTGTTTTAATTTAACCTATTCTGTCTAATACCATTTAGGTTATTAATCAAATTCTATATTTTGGTTTAATCTACTATCGGTTTGTATCGGTACTACTAAATTCTTAACGTTTACACAGTTGTAATCAGAAAATTGAGATTTTTCATAGTCTATTTACATTATTCTGCCTTTGCCAAAACAAATGGCTTCTGGCAGACAAAATCACGCAATTACAAGTCGACTTAAAGAACTCGGGATGTCTCTTTGTAATGTTTAAGTCGGAAAAGCCTTTTAAAAAGTAATCAGAGGGCCTCAGAAAGGAAAGTTAGGAACATTTGGCTCCGGAATCGCAATTATGAACTGTTTTATACTTTTAATTTGGTTCTTTGAAATCTTTTACTGATGCAAATTGTTTCTTCTCTAAATATAATACACTTTTTATGCCACTCGTACTTACAATTTAAATAGCTATAAAAAGGGAACTGAAAAATCGAGTCTATTTTCAGCTGAAAAGAAAATAAGAGTTGAACCAAATGTGGTAGCCCATCGTGGCGTCATAATCACCACATAATTGCATTAGAATGCAAACCAATTTCGTAAATGCTTCTAAATTCTTCACCGCAACCGCAGAAGGGAAGTAATGCAGATAAAAAATAAAGCAAACCGAGATGGAAATACAGCCGCGTTGTAATTATTCCGAGAGCTAATGTGCCACTTGTTTATTCCCTGACTAATTAAGAGAAGGAAGTTTTTAAAAAATACCTTAACGAAGCATTCTGGAAATCAAACATTCATAAAGCGAGACGAGGTGCGGCGTTTAGATGATTGTACACGTTCTTATTTTTTAATTTTATTTTTTCTTTTCCCTCCGAATTGCAACGTTGAATTTTTAAAGACAAATCTTGATAATTATTTTCATCTTCTTTGTTATTATCCGGGTTCCTCAAGGTACGTTATTAGAGCCCATTTTCTTTGTTATACATATACGTAGATTCAGTATCGTTAGAAGAATAAACTACGAAACTAATATCCAACTTGTGGATGTAATTGCATTGAATGGTATGAATAATTCGCGTTTAACTTGAATTAATTACTCCAATTCGAAACTACCCGCTTTAACTACTAAGTTGAAAATTGCCGTACTAACAACAGGTATGCTGTCGAAGTTCAGGGGTAACAAACTTCCGGGCTCAATTAGCGTCGAATTAAACTGGTTCAGGAGAGGTGACAAATCGTGGGTCGCGGTCCTACGTCTTGACATTGACTAATCGTCCGCCATTTAATTTAGCTAGCGCAATTATAAATAAAATTTCGACGATAAATTGTCTTGGGGCACATTAATCAAGAAGTTGGGACACTGATTAAAATGCTGTTCGTGCAACTATTTGCCAAGTTGATATTGTTAATAATTTACACGTGGATGGGGAGAGTGGGGTTGATCAGGTGTGGTCTGTCTGTGGCTTCATCCGAGTTAGGCGACAGTACTCTGCGGTCGTGTATTTTATGGCATTAGGTTGCATTTGTCTATCTCGTATATATGTATTTTCAAATATATATATTTTTGTTGTTTAGATGTTTATATAAAAATCGTAGGAACAACCTAAAGTATTTTAATAAATCAGTTGATACTGAGACATATTGTAAAATTATTTCACAATGAAATTTATCAAATATATTTAGTTCTTTATTTAAAATAATAATTTAAAATTTTATCGTCACGTCATTCATCTCATTGAGAGTAATTAATTCAGATATATGGATGACACTTAAAATTAGCTTGAATTTTAATTTTATAGAATTCAGGGTTGTATTGGGAAACTTTAATATATAAGAGTATTTCTTTTCAACTAGAACTTATAGCTATAGTCGGTAACCTCTTGAAGACCCCCTAAACCTTTTTGCATCACATGAACGTTCACCCACGCTTTCCCATCGCTAGGTACGAGTTCGTCTATTACAGAAACATGTGCCTCAATAACTAACCCAACCCTTAAATTTATGTCTTTGTCACTCTCATTGGCAATTCTGAAGCTGTCCTTTTCGCACCCACTGTAAAAGCAATGAAAACGGCGAATCTATGCGTCTGAATCACGGACGATAGAACTCCCGCCCTCGTCTTAAATGAACTGGGGAGTTTAGTAGGTATCTCGATAGGTAGGTTTAGCTGTTTTAAGATCCTGGTATATCTTGTTGTTGCATAAAGATCTAGGACTTTGATCACTATAACGTTAGTTGAAATCAAGATTTTTCTTCTATTTAAATAACTTCAGTACCGCGTTGGCAATTGTTAACTTTGAGATGGAATTTCAATTCTTTGTGGTGTTTTAAAATCATGAGATTATATTGATACTAAAATTATGTTGGATAATATATACAAAGGCTTTTCATAACATGGAGAATATTTAATAGGAGACTCAGGTCAGATGTTCAAGATGTTTTTTCTTACGACGTTCTTCGTTACCGTCAAATTATGTGACCAAAAATTTGTTAGAAAAACCTCTAGTAAGAGATTAGATCTAAAAGTTTTCGTAATGTTTTAAAAGGTGAGTGGAATCTGCAGATTCACGTATGGTTAGTGTGTACTTTGAAGATTCTGAGTATAAGAACTAAAAAAGGAAATATTGCATTATGGTTGACTTCAGGCAGGCTTTTCATTGTTGTAAGACGAAATTTTGAAGGGATAAAAGATCTGTATTGATTGTAAAGACAGTAAAATTGACGTAAAAGATTTAGAGACTGAAATTGTCATTATAATTGTTGTAAAAAAATGGAATTGATAAGAGACTGACATTATAATTCTTGTAAACAGACTGAATTGACACAAGAATCTGACAATATAATGATTGTAAGGGGCCTGAAATCAACATAAGAGACTGACATAATGTTTGTAAAGAGACTAAAATTGACACAAGTGATTGATATTATAAAAAAATGTAAACAGACTAAAAGAGTGTTTAAATGACTATAGGGTTTAAAACAATTTTAACTACTCTCTCCTCTAGTTTGTAAAATGTTGGTTTCTAAGTTATTTAATAGCTGACAGCAGCAATTTATTGAGCGCAAAGTTTATACCTTCCTGGCAATAAGTCTTCCCCTATCAACCGATGTCATTATTAACGGAACGAGGGTTTGAATAAATTATTCATTCGACACCTTAAGTAAATGGTTAACCTGAAGTGTATTGTCGGAAGTCGTTTCCTTTCGCGTCGACTTTTGTTTCTTCCGGGAATTATTATCTCCTTCCTGTTATATAACGTCTTGAAGAGTATTGACTTGTTAAAATGCTTCTTTATCTATTTATTTATTTATTTAATGTATACAGAGACTGTAAGCCTCTTTCTCTTATTGAACATCTTGAAGAATATTGACTTTTTAAACTGATTCTTATTTATGTATATAATAAGGATAAATATATTTAAAATCTATATGTATAATTAATAATCTAAATGATTCGTGTTAGAGTTTTGAAAGTATTATCTCCTTCTCCTTTAAAATTATTATTTATTTGTTTAATAATGTTTGTAACAGGCTTTAAGCTAATTATAAATAAAAATTTTATTGAACCGTGTTAGAATTTTATTGTAAAGATATTTGAGATGATCTTATACTAACAGACATATCATCATCGACACATATGAACATGTAGATGAATTTCTCAGTTTTTATTTTTGTTTGCATGCCCTCTCTCTTTCTACATCACATGAAACCACTAAACCGATTTGGTTGAAAATTATTTTTAATTTTGTAACGTACTAGCGAAGGCGAGATATAGGAGAAAGTATACACTATATGTAAGAGGTTGTGTGCAAACGTATTTTTCCATCATTTAAACTTCACGGAAACTCTTAATATTAAAAAATTCTAGGGTATAATTAATACTTGGTTATATAAGCATTTTGAACACTTGAGAATTTTTTGCTTAAAATTCTTTACAAATATTTTGTCAATGTACAAAAACATAATTTGCCTATGTATGAATTTGCAGACTCTACCATGTAGAGAAAGGAAGCATTTAAGAGAACCTGTGTATGGGATAAAACTCTACCATTGTATAAGTAGAGACGGGTTCTTCATGAATATAAGATGCCGCGGTCGCCTTGTTGTCTCGCTAACACTTAACTCGCCGGATAAGATTCGTCGGTCCTTTCGACCGCGGCTCTTAACCCTTAAGCGCTTGTGATTGTTGCGGTTGGTGTGTTCACGTCCCTTGTCTACTTTATTATTGTTTTGGTTGTGTGTTTACTTTTTAGAAACAAAGTCTATGAATAAGTATATTATTTACTTGTAACGTAAACCCTATTTTGGGTATTCCACGCCTAAAAGTCAAAGAGATCTTATATATTTGGTTTGATTTATTGTGTGTTGCTTTATACGGTTAACACGCACTTAGTTTTCCATAAAAACCTCCATAACTCTAAATTGAATTAAAAATGGTAAATAGTCCTTGTACCTACTAAACAAATGTAGAGATTCCTGTTATCCGATTACACTTTGAATACATACATAGCACTTATACCTACTACAAAGATATAAATTGTTATCATTTTTAACGGATCATGTACATTAATTAAGTCGTTAATGCAATCGAAAATCATTAATCGTGAACCCATTACATAATAAAACGTATACATTCCGGAACGATATTAGCTTAAAATCACACGCTAAGGCTCATATTAATATTAATATAAATACCCAAAGCACCCTTATAAAGTTATAACCTACCACAAACAATACCCCATTTAGCAAACCTGCCTCATCTTAGGTGTTAATGTGCATTAATTACGCTGAGAGGGCCCAAGATGTTTTGACAGTCATTTTGAATTATACGACCTCTTAGGCCTTGTCTTTCTGACGGTAAGGAGCGAGTGACGAGTAAAACTGCTTTTTAATTAAAAGAAAAGTAAAAGATAAGTCTTGTAATAGGTTTTTTGTTTCTACTTCGAACATTTAATTAATGTTTAATAACTGTATTTATTTATTTCATTACATCAGTTTTAGTACAACTTTTAGGTGTATATATATAAATAAATAAGTGTACCCACCTTCCGTGTGTATATAAATAGGTAATCGTTGTAGCCTACGTAGTTACATAACAAATAAAATTATTCATCCTACTTTTGCCGTAGACTGATGGCCGTGGTCTGATGCCTTTAGTGTCTGCGGCCCTCAAGATGTCCATCTTTACCCGAGCAATTCTTAACAGATCTACTATCGTCGGTGCTGTGGTCCGCATTTACCAACCTTATTCTCTTTGAGTCTTATTTGAGGTCGTATGTTTGATTTATGAGGTCTTATTTTGCTAAGAAACGGTGTAGAATTGCGACAAAAGTAGGTTACATTGAAAAAACATATTCGCAAAAATACATTGTAAAAATCTTACGTGTGATTAGATTAGATTAAAGAGGGGGCGGAGGAGGCGAGTCAAATCTCAAGATGAAAAATTGTTGATAAGTTTTCATAGAAATTGAATTATTCTTATGATTTTAATCTAATATTATCGCAGAATTTATACATTTAGTAGGTATCGGATACTCACGTTTAACGATTTTTGATTGCCATATTGCGAACCAATTGCATGGCTCTTGGTCACGACGAAACTAGTTTGCTAACTAAACTGTGACCACAATTCGGGATCGAAACATCGACTAGCAAAAATAAAAAAAATCGTTAATCGTAAGTCCCGGGACATATTTTTTTATATCGTCAATTCCATAGATCGTGGTTACGGCTAAACAAGTTTATTAGCAAAACGGTAACATGCAACTGATACGAAACATCGGCAAGGAAAATCAAAAATCGTTAATCGTGAGTACCCGGTACATAATAAAAGGAATTTTTCTTCATCGCTCATCGCCTGTTTGCTGTGAGTGAAACCAGCGGCTCATCGTGACTGTATTTAAGATGTTTTGACAGTGGTTCTAAATTATGTGGCCTCCTAAATGGCTGAAGCAGTTTGTTCTGAGTTATAGCCTTCGCTGCGGCTAGCTATCGCTAGAATCTTCGCAATTAAGCTGTTGTGGTGAAAATTTGCGAATTGCTTCACAACTCTGTACAAATTACTCGCAATTATGAGATATTGAGGATATGTGCAGATTGTTAAGATTTAATTGGGTTCTTGAAGGGTCTTTAAAGGTTCTAGTTAAAGACACTAAAAAAGCGATAAGGGCACGTAATGTTAAATAGTCACTCTAGCTAGCTCGTACGTATATTCATAAGAACTAAAATTGTCGCCTGGCGTATAGAACCTCAAACATGGCTTACCGACTGTAATCTACAGATAACCATCCGGACATAGCTTAATGTGCTCGCCGAAACACAGAAGCGCATCTATAACTGTACACTTGCGGTCACCCATCCAAATTTCGACTTCGCCCGACGTTGCTTAACTTCATTTACGAAGATCATTTATTATTATAAAAGTGGGGTTACACGTCTCACAGAGAATAAATATACTATAATTTAATCCACCCAGGCTTCTCACGTTTGCATTTACGACATAACTTTTCAAATGTCTGGAATTCACAGCTTTTCTCTACTATAATATGCATAAATTAGCCTTCCTCTTGAATCACTCTGTCTATTGATGAAAACCTTATTAATATCTGTTGAGTAGTTTTAAAGATCTAACCGTACAGACGGCGGAAGTGATTATTGTTCTTTCATACATGCATCCAGTCATTACCTAGTTGCAAAAACTATTAATTAGAAACATCTATTTCGAACGACGAATGAATCACTATATTGAATTTAACTATTTAATTTCTCGCTTAATTTACAAAAAAAACAACATATTATGCACCAAAACCTTCCTTTGGAATCACTACCTACCTGTTGTTGAAAACTACGAAAACCGTCTAGTACTTTTTGAGTTTATTGTGAACAGACAGACAGACGTGACTGGGTACTTTGTTTTATAATATTTATAATAATTAAAGATAACTTACTCACCAGTATGTATGTAAGTATGTTTTTTCATATCAGATTTCTGGTGGAATCTCTTCCCGCAGTATTGGCAGGGGTAGGGTCTCGTGTCTGAGTGGATGAGAAGGTGTGTAGAGAGAGTGCTAGACCGCTTAAAAGTCTTTCCGCACTGCTTGCATTCGAACACCTTCTCCACACTGTGAACCGCCCTAAAAAGAGGGTTGATATTATGAGGGGATGTGTCACACTTAAGAAAGAAATATTAAAAAATTCTACATTGTGATGATTTCTATATAAGAAAATATTTTATTTATTTATTTTATTTGTTGTTTTTAATTCGGTTTTTTTTTTCTATTTATTTTCTCAGATCACGAACATACTGAACATAGTGTTACTTACTACTCATTAAAATTTAAAATCGTATCATATAAATTGTTGGAATTTTTATGTTGGAATAGTAGCAAACGAGCGTATGGGGCTCTAATATTAAATGGTCTTTGCAACCCATGGACATCTACATCCAATCTGACACAAGACTAAATTCCTGCCTGACGTCGTGCACAGGTGCGTTGCTACTCCTGAGGACTGAGATGGTCGCCTCACTTGTAAGTGCAGCAGGTAATCTCTCCTCTCCAACCGAAACAAAAACAGCTTTACAGCTGACTGGTCAGCATTGATACCTTCCCTCTTGAACTGTTGTTTTACCTCCTTGAAATATTACACTAAAATATTTATATGCAAAAAAATAAATATTTAAGACATTTTAATAATTCTTTTAAATATGAAAATTATTTATATGGATTAGATAGGCAGGGATCACTTATACATAAGTGGATTGCGAGGTCGCTTGGTACACTACTTGTTCAATTTTTCTCTGTTTTAACGTGCATGTATTATCCATATAAACCTTTTTCTTGAATAAGTCTATTAATGAAAACCGCATTAAAATCCGTTGCATAGTTTGAGAGATCTACACGCATAGATGATGGCCGCGACCTTGTAAAGAAGACTTACTATGAAAAGAAGATAGGTAATATTGTTGGAAACTCACCTGTGTTGACTGAGACTAATTTCATGTCCAAAAGTTTTGCTACACAGTTCACAGGCGAATGGACGCTTGCCGTTATGAGATCGTCTGGCATGCACTTCCAAACCATGTGGCGTACTGAACATCTTCTCACATTTTACACAAGAGTACACGTCGCCTATAGGCAGCGGCCTGGATAGGGGACTTGGCGCACCCAGCACTGCAGCACGCAATCTGAGTAGCTCTGGACCTGCAGCTTGGACAGCATGCAGGTACAAGTTGCTGTAGCCACCCCATCCTGGAAGTCCAAGGCTGCTGGCATCTCTCAGAAACTCCGCGAACGGCAGCGGTGGATACAAGAATGGTCTTTGTGGCTGTACTCTTGGTGCGTCTGGTCTTAAGAGAGCACTGACGGAGAAGGCTTCCGATCGCTTTAATGGAGGTGAGGAATCTGGTGGTCTTCGGGGTGAAGAAGGTGGGGAGTCAACTTCGAGCTCGGGGGATGTTGAGCGGACTGAACGCGGTGATTGAGGTGATGGCGCCCAACATGGGCTTCCACATCGAGATGTTGGAGACAGGCCCTCATGTCTGGTCTCGTTTTGATGGGATTCCTCTTCTTCTTCATCAGTTCTTTCGCCAACCAAGCGGTTAATGCCGAATTTTATTTCATCTGCAAAGAAAATGATTGATAGATACGGATGTAAGTTTTTAGTTGGCACACATAAATGACCTTATGCATTTTGTTAATGTTTCAAAGTCAAATTTATTATTTTGTTTAATTATTAATTTTAAACGCTGTATAGTTAGAATTATGCAATCAAATTATATTTGTATTTATTAACAAATAAGCACATTTTAAGAACATTTATCGGATTTTAACAAAAAGCGAAGATTTTCAATTCCTTTAAATACATAAGTTGTGAAATATGTAAAAAATTGTCTTCTATTTTATGGTATGCAATACAGTATACATATTGTATTGTATTTTAAGTTCAACGATAATTATTTACCATGTTTTAGTCAACATGTTTTTGACATTTATTAACGAAAAACCGTACATTATTTAAGGTGTCTTATAAAAAAACCTTTCAAAAGTTATCTAATTCGGATATATGTAAAGGACTAATTCATTGTTTTTTAGTTCTCAAATACTCTTCTTTTATTAGAAAAGAGAACATTCATTGGTAATCTTAAAAAAATTGAGAACCAATTGTTATGCTTATTAACAAACCTTTTGTAAACTTCAAAATTGATATCACAAAAGAGCCAAAAACCAATTCGCGACTGTTTGAACACAAAGGACAAACGCCCCCGGGCAGAAAAAGCGCAGGTGTCTCACTTGTCGTGCCGATGAAATGAGCCATATCATGTCGCTGGAGCAAATTGACTTTCATCTGTTCTCTAACCCTCCGGCCCAACCCTAGTAATTAACACGTCGGGTCCGACCGACCCCAGTCTTTTTTACAATTCACTAATCCGCGGGCGCGACTAAACGAAACTACTGTTAGACTCAATTCGTTTTGTTTGACTCGGCCCTTGATGTATTGTTGCTTTTGCGAGGTAACATTATTTGCCCTTTGGGGTTTGAAAGGGAAATTCTATTATTTGTTCTAAAAGGACATTGTTTAATATAGAAATATAGAAACTACAGAACTGATTTGAATAAACTTTACAATATCTAACTTATATATCAGAATAACAGATAGAACACAATTTATGAATATGTTATTTATGAACATATCATTCTGTTTCCTAATAGTCCTACTAATATTATAAATGCAAGAATTTGTTAAAATATAGAATATATATAATAAAGCTTTACAATATCTAGCTTAAATGACAGAATAACAGATAGAACACCGTTTATAAATACATATGTATATTATTTATGAATATATTATTTTATTTTTTACTAGTCCTGCTAATATTGAAAATGCGAGAGTTTCAGAGGATGTATAGATGTTTGTTATTATTTCATGCAAAAACTACAGATTTGAATGAAAATTTGACAATGTATAACTTATAACTCAGAATAACAGATAGAATACAATTAATTAATACACTTTGGGTTTTTGCCATAACATTACGATAAGTATTATGTGAGTCGGAATATTCCTGTTCTGTGTAAGCTATCTTAGATTGACGTGAATAGTTCTATAAAAAATACAATGGAATTCAGATAAAGAAAACATTTTTTTTGAAAGGTGGATTTAACCCTAAGGGTAAATTTACTTTAGGTACTAAGATTATTTGGTATATAATGACCAAATATTGTAGTAATAAAATTAGGTACATTTTGTACAAGCGAATATAAAGCAAATAAATAAAATACATACATATATATCCAGCATTTGAAACAATCATATCGATGTCGGATCTATATATTACATATATCTATATATACGGTTGATAATTAAATGCTTAGTTTAATATATAATATTAATGATGATTGATATTAGACGAAGTGACATTTTCAGCACCTTAATTCACGGTGTCAGTTAAGCATAACGAACCGCCCACGTGACGCGTCCCTCCTAATAAATAAAGTTCACAGATCATCAAGAAACCATCAGCACAAACTCACGCTGTCCAAAAACAAACATCCATCTCGAGACGAGACAAGTTACACTAATGAAGAGCGACCCCCATATCTGAAATGCAGCAGCTGTCGGCATTTGGAGCGGAACCAATCGGGCTTTATCGGCTACATTCGGGAGTCACTTCGGTTGTCCCCTGCGAAGTTTTCATGCATGGACCTTTATCACCGCTCGGTTAGGGTTGCCATGCACTTGTTTGTATTCTCCCTACAGTTTTATTACCCCATAGTATTTATTACATATTAATGGTTATTTAGATTCATTGTTACGCCCTGACAGTATGTTTGAATTCATGGGCTTGCGAGTTCAATAATACCCTATTCAAGGTAATGGGGTGAAGTATAAAGACAGATATTACGGTGCCCATTGTGTCCGTTTTGTGTCAAATAATATCGATAATTTACAGCTTTGATTACGAAAGCCAGGCTTCAATTATATTTTGGACTAGCTGTGCCCACGACTTTGTCGATGATGCTTGAATTGAATTAATATTACTTATTTATTTGTTAACCAATTTAAATGAAAAACACACTAAAATTAAGTGAAGCCCGAAAACTGCATTCAAATCGGATAAGCCGTTTCTGAGCTTAGCGTGCATAAACATACAGACATTGTCAGACAAAAAACATTGATATAGGTTGTCTTGCCTATAAAGACACCTATAAAGACACCCCATTATGATTTTTTAAATATATTTGCCATGTACAGACAACGATCAGTTACAGTTTTATTACATGTATAGATAAAAGTAAAAATACTGTCATCTGTACGTTGTTTCAAAAACATATTTTGTTATAGAGTAAAAATGAGATCACCTTATAAATTGGAAATATTTCGTAGTAATTCAACGAGGTAATGTTGCCGAAATGGCACCTTTCTTGAACAGCAATCTTGACCCAGTATTTTACTTTTAGAATTTTCGTTACAATTTTGTTTGCAAATTTATAATTATAATAATTACAAGTCTTGTGTTGAATACCTTAAAAGTCATTATAAGAAAAGATTTAGTGTATCCTAAAATTATATCATTCTGGCGGTGAAAGAACCTGCATACTTCTCAGTAGTAATGTCAGCTTACTTATAAATAAGGCGACCATAACTGTGATCAAAATCAAAATCAAAATATTTTTTTCAAATTAGATTTTTTTACAGAACTCTTTTTGAATGTTAATGAATTACCACCGATTCGTAAGGTGTTTCGTTTTGGAGATAAGGCGGCGAAAGAAATTTCAAAACACATCGACTTATATCAGCTATCAGTTAGTTTTACGTGTTTACACGAAAGTGAGTTTCCATCAAGTAAAGCATTACTTGTGTTTCGGTTGGAAAGTTGCGAATGGCTGTTACACTTTGAAGCGAGGCGACCATCTTAGTCCTCAGGAGTAGCAACCTATCTACGTTTCAGCCCAAATAGGATTTCGGTCGTGTTTGTGGTTGTATGGATGTCTATGGGCTGCGACTACTTAACATGGGATGGCTTGTATGCTCGTTAACTACTCTTCTCATATATAAAAAAAAACATAATATATAACACGAAAATATAGAGTTAATGCTCTAGCACATAATTGTTAAAAAAGCTAACCAAACCTTGTTAAGGTTTTTCAAGCCCGTAAACATGTCAGTTCTGTACTTTCCGACCATTGTTCAAACATTTCCATTCCAAGTCGTTATGAATTCACAGCCTTCCTTCAAGATCAATGACCTCAAGTGCATTCAATGTACGTAGCTCAACGCAAAATACTTTTACTTTGTCACACCTACAACAAAGGTTTACTACAGCATCTCCTCCGTGGAGTTTCTTTAATGAAGTCCTGCTCTAATGCATTTTATCGAATGCTGTAGCAAAATTACTGGTTTTCAGACAAACCAAGAAGTTTATTAGTGGTAGAACTAAGTTTGATCGGGGAGGTATCATCAACGACTTCATAATTCACCGTGAAACAAGCAGATCCCTTGAGAGGCCCTACGGCTGGGTAAAGAGAGATCTTTGATCCGGACGCGGGGCCTCCAGTTCAAGAGGCTGTAGGCCACGAGATCTCTGGATAGCTGGAGGCCACCAGAGCCACAGCAGAAGTAGAAACATTTTCCTCGTTTCCCTCGCTGTAGGTATAGCCAGCAATCGTACCTCTCGAAGCTAAATACAAGAGTTGATTCACGGCGGATTACGAGTGTGGCTGAGGTACCTCCCCACTCCATCTGGTTCGGTTTGTGCATTAATTTCTTCCACTTTTAAGATATGGAAGCTACCTCCTGAAGTATTCCCTGAACGCTTTAATATGGGGCCCAACGAAAAGGTTAAGAGAGCTCTTCTTCAAAGCCGGCGATACTGACGAGTCCTCTGGTGTTACCAACTCCAGAGGATACGGTGACTGCTTTTTCGGTGGAACTGCAATTTCTTTAACCTAAACTACCATCTGTCGAGGAGACATAACTAGTCCTGAGTCAGTAATACCATTAGTTTCAATTTTGGTAAACACGCCACGGTTTTTTGAGCATTGTTTTCAGACTTTTCCGCATTCGCCTAACAAGTCATTATCAAGTTAGGGTTTTAAGCTCAATTACGAGTGCATTTTTCTAGCAGACACATTAGCGGTATTATATTCCACCTATTTGTAGTACTAATGCAATTTTAATTATAAGAGGCGCGGCAAATTGCTCCAATGCATTCAGATTGTTGTTTTTCTGAGTGCTTTTAACAAATTAGAAGTACGCGTGCGGTTTCCGTATTACAATTATCGTTTGGGGCTAGTTGAGTGTTGCAAATTTATGACCGGTTTCAAATTATTCTGGTCTATTTAGTTTTAATGAGATAGATAGATATAAGTGGGCATAGTCGAAGTTAAAAATAATTTTGTTCTGTTTGGCTTTGAAATCTTGATCCGTGAGGTTTAAGTACCACTTTTCGAACAATTAGTTCCACGTTTAACCACGTCGCTGGTGACAAGAGAGCTGTTTCATATCCCGCGTAAAGAATTGCGATATTTTATCTTCCAAGCTCTTTTTACTCACTTAGGGTGGAAATTTTAAAATTATTTTCGTAGTGGTTCATATTAGTGTCCCTAACTAGATAAAAAAAATATTTCCCCGTAGTAAATTGCATGCCCTATTTCAACCTATTTTCCCAACTTCCTGTTTTATTTTCGCAACGAATGATAGTCTTTATCACTGCAATATCTAATCTACTTCAGTGTTACAATTCATCTAAATTGGTTCAGCCGTTTTGACGTAAAAACAGAACATAAACACAAACATACACCATTTCGCATTTATATTTATTAGGATGACTTTGAGTTGTGAAATAATACACAACATAGAGATGATGTAAATAAATAAACAATTAAAATATTTGGAAAAACTGTCATGCTACTGACTACTGCGTATTTTATAATCAAGATTAAGTCGTTGAGTTTATTTATTGTTTTATTTACCTTTACATAACCATGATACGAATAAATATATGTTTCGTTACGTCACAACGCGAAACGGAGTCATATAGATAAATGGATCAATATTTGGATAAGTAATCGATATAAATTCAAGCTAATCTCCACCTCAGACCTTCAACGTAACTTTGATTACTTTAATGCCTCGTAAAATGGATTAGTGCTGAAAAATCCAGCGCGATTAGACCCGAGGTTTGCGATAAAGTTTAATGATTTTTTATTACGCTTTACGATTGTTCGGTGTTGACGAACTTGTCGCTAATGAATTTGAAGAAAACTTTTGTGTTTTTGTGAGAAGAGTAGCAAATGAGTATGCCAACCACCTGACATCGTGCCTTGATGCGTTGCTATTCTTGAGATTTAGATGGCCGCTTTAATTTTAAGTATAACTGGCAATCGCATCTCTCAAACCGAAACACAAGACCTGGTTTAGTGGCGTTGGTACCCCGACAGCCGAACTGTTCCACCACCTGTCACTGATCATTCGAGTACGGCACCATGATTTTTCTAAAATTGTCGAGGAAGTGTTTTTGACACAATTTTCAATAAATGTAGACTAATATATTGTAGTAAGCTTCACTTAGCGTGTAGTGTTAGTTTCATTTCAATCGATATATACATAAAAAAGTTATATCAATTTGAAAGTTATGTGAGTGCATAAGAACTTTTTGCTGTTAGGAAATTTGGAAAACCAAAAATTTAAACCAACGTGAACGAAGTCGCAGCCAGCAGTTAGTCTCTAATAAATCCTAATAACACACGTTTTACAGCCAAACATGCTTTTGAGTCGGTAGGTACCATTGCAGGCACTATCGTCATTTACGATCATGATTTGGTTAATCCATGTCGATAAATTGGATTAACTAAATTATAACTCCTGATAAAAGATATTAAAAGCGAATGATAATATTTGATTTATACGCGTTCGTTTTGTAATTCCGTCACTTATTTTGGTGATTTGGGATTATGTGTGTAACGGTTTTATCGGTTCCGTAAAAATGTAAGGGATAAGTAGCTAAACTTTGTAAAATTGTTTCCACTTCGAGACACTACGTTTACGAACCTTCAGACATAAAACACTAGTAATCTATTTGATAATATATAGCACAATACCCTATTAAAAAATAAAAATCTCAACGACATGAACTTCCTTTACAACCTACACTTCGCCTCTCCGGTGGCATTGCCGAACATTTTAAACTGAACAACCAGAATATTCACAGTCATTAAAATATCCCTGATGACATGTTCCCGAATAGGGCATCGTGCTCGAGAATACCAGTTGCGTTGTTTTTGACTTCCTGGTGTTGTCTGAAGTACAGACGGATACCACTGAGGGGTTTTTAGTGGGTGGAAATCTCACACTCACAATCCTTCAAAAGTCATTCCACGGTTCTGGTCCCGAATTAAAATACGTACATCAGAGTACTAATCACTGTTTCAAATATTATTACTTACAAGAATATAGTGCAGTACAAAATTAAATAGCAATTGACATTATGAGAGCACCAGATTATTACATAAAGATGCGAAGTCACGGTACAATCGTTAATCAGGATTAGAGGTCCCAATAAAATGTTAAATAATGAGCCGAATATATGGGGAGCGTGACTGATTTCAGTTTTAATAAAGCATGGGGCATATTTGTAACGTTGCCAATGGAGGGTTAGGATTTGAGGCCTACGCGATCCACGTATTTATTCATCATACCCAAGAAGTTATCCGAGTTATTAGAGGAGTTATCAGAAAAACGTTTTAAAATCCATATTAAAGTCTGACAAAGATTAACAAAGACAATAATTTTATTGTTTATTCCTTTACTACTACTTATTCCTTTTAAGATTTCTTAAAAGGAATAAGCAGTACTCTTGTACTCATTTTACCTTATTCAATGTGACTAAATGTATGTTTCTGTGTGTACATAAATAAATAAAAAAAGGTAAAGTTCAATCCTAATTTAATATAGAGAATCCGTTTCCAAAATGATGGTCGAATCCTGAATAACGATTGCAATGCTATGCGAAAGATATGAATCAACTATCTTGTCAAAGACGGCATCGATCAATCGTGGGACTAATTACGGACGTATTTTTTCTCCCGGATAACCTCAGCCAACAGGGCACTCAAAACCGATTTTACGTTGTATCTTTGAGAGTCATTAAATGAATGAAAATACCTTACAACGAAAAATATTTTAATTTGAATTTGTGTTTGTGTGTCCAAGGCACTAATGTCATACTCACTTTATGTGTAAGGCTATGGTTAAAGAACTTATTTCTCTTTTTGTACATGACCAGAGTAGTAAAAGCAGTAATTGCACCTGATGCTATAAGAGCCCACCTGATGTTTAGGAATAAAATCATATACGTCGATGCTATGCTACTCTGAGGACTACGATAGTCGCGTCACTTGTGAGTGTACCGGCGACTGCCTTGAAATTTAAGCAAGAATTCTTTCACGGCAGATTGTAAGAAACGGTGATAACTCTGTTGAACAATTCTTCCTAGATTCAAAGGTTTGTAACACCTAAACAAATCCAGTAGTACGTAACATAATCCCATTTCGTTACATCCGTCTCAAGCGTGCATTAACATTGACAGTATGTTCTCTTAGATAAATATGATAAATCAGGGCTTAAGCGGCAACATCTGAGGGTAACGATATCGGGGATTAGGGTAACCACGCCTAGCGCTCGATTTCGGACACTCATTGTACGTCACTGCACTCGATAAGCTATCGACGTTTGTCGGTCCTGAAATCTTGAGGCAACGCTCTAACACAGATAATGCACTCGACGTGAGAGTTTTCCTATGCACTACACTTTGATTTGAATGACAGGTGACAAAAAAATATAATGCAAATTATTACCTCAAGTCATAGTTATACATTTTGATTTTTTTTATGTGATGAGAGTAGGAAATGAGCATGCAATCCACCTGATGTTAAGTAATCACAGCTCATAAACATCCACGTACAACCACAAATACCACCGAAATCCTATCTGAGCTTTGAAGATGCGTTGCTAGTTCTGAGGACTAAGATGCTCGCCTCGCTTTAAAGTGTAGCGACCGCACCTCTCCCACCGAAACACAACAAATGCTTTACGGCGGATTATGAGGACGATGGTACCTCCCCGGTCGAACTATAGTTCTCCCACCTTTGATTCGAAATTCGACGGTTTTTTTCCTCTGATATTTTCATGAAATATCAATCAAACTATATCACGTTACGTAAAAATTTCTTTTGATAAATATTGACAAGTGAAACCAATCACTGGGATTTGCGTGTCAATGCGACTGAATTATGAATGTGATAAACATTATTTTTGTTGGTAAAAATGCATAACATTGCCGGAATTATGAATTCCTGCGTCATCTATACGACAAGTTATTCAACACTATACAACGCCGTGTGTATAGTGCAGCGTGTAAAGTGTTCCCGTGTCCCCGCCTCGTGTGGAGCGATTGAATACGGTACAGTTTTTCAAGTCGGTTGGAGCCTGAATACCCATTGGCTGTGTAGCGGAAGGTACGCGTCACGAGTTTTCTGGAGGAAAAAAACATTAGCCTAAGCGCTTGTGTTTTGATTTGACGTTTTGATTAAGTCCTTAAAAGTAGTAGCGAATATTGACTTAAGGAACTTCAAGCCTACTTGGAAGTGATCATGAATGTTCATGGATGACAATGAACAGTTTGTAACAAGTAGACTGCAGGTTAGTTTATACAAGTCATAACTGGCAATTAACTTTATCACAAGAAGTGGTTAGTCTACGAAGCGTTCACACGAGCCTTAACAATATTTTGACAAAAATCCATGAAAAAACAATTGGCATCGATTGCTTAACGCACTCTGGAAAGCACGAAAATGCGTATATTTTTTACTACTTATGGTCACCCATCCAATTTCCAACCGCGTCTGGTGTTGCCTTACTTGTAACTGCAGATCGTTTACGGTTAACCCAAACCACAGTGTTAGACCTGCTTCAATACTTACTAATATAATAATGATTTGTATAATATTTTTATTTTACCTAACATTTTACTATATTTTTATTATATCCTACAATTGACATTGCATAAGAAATCTAAACAACACAGAAACAGTAACCAATGAAGCGATACTGATTACTATTTAACGAAATTCAACGCAGTAAATTTTTAATTAGTTAGTGTACTTTAACCTAATCACGGGTCATGGAGATCCTACATTATCTCGGGCGGCGCCTTTGTATGCGCCCCGATTTCTCCTCGAAATGTTTCTACGAATTATTTGCTGAAACAATAGCATGCTTATGTTTGTCCCGTTAACCAACTTATAAACACTCATCAGCAACTTCAATTCCGGCATCTATGACCTCTATTACCAGGAAATAAGATTCTATTTTGTAAGCCATACCGTTATCTGTCACCACATTTAAGTTTGTGACTGTAAACACTGACGAAATGTCGCATGCGGCGTCTTTGAGATTAAATTCTGCTTTGACGATTGCCAGTCGTTGACAAGATTTGTAATTCATGTTTACAAGGTTACTTTAATGAGCTAAGCGTTAGATTTGTTCGTTTATCTTTTTTATTGGGATTCGTTAGACTTCCATATAGAGGTTCAATGAGGTTCAATTCTGTAATGGCGATGTATATTTTTATATAAAAGAGAAGATTAACCAATCCAGGATTCAACTTAGTGTTGAAGCAATTGAATCAGGGATCCTGAGAATTTGTATATGGGATTTTTATATAGCGTAAGAGACCTCAAAGAAAGGATTTTCTAAAAGTCCACGCCCAAAGAGGTTTAAATCGGGTTGAGAGTTTAAGATAACGCATTGTTATAGTTAGTCTAATTAGAAGTCTAGTATAGGAGTAAAAATATCTAGTATAGAAGCTCGATATGTATTTAATATTAGATAATTTGCTATAATAAATGTATGTCCTAAATGAATTTTAACTATATCAATTAAGTCATTTATAAAAATCATTTGTGACATTTTGCAAAAATATTATGTTTAACATTTTTGTTCATTAGGAAGCTTCCTACGTGCTTCTCATTAATAATCCAACTAGTTTTGCTTACAAGGAACTCCATATTTACAGTGCTCACTTACATAATATAAAGAACGTATGCTCAAAATTTTTGAGTTCTAAGTTCAGCGGTTTCGGCTGTGCATTAATATTTGGGTTTGTCAGTCATCTTCGTCTTTGGTAAATGTAGATAACTGCTAATATTTTTGAAAAATATAGTGTCTAAAGCTGTATAAGCTGTGTAATAGTGTATAAAGTGTATAAAGTTTATAAAGTATATAAAGCTAGTCCACTAGTTACTTGTAATCCGATTATTAAACCCATTGAGTATAAGCAATTAAAATTGGACAAACTGAACAGCCCAATCACTTTACCGAAGCCATTACAAAACTATCCTTATCTGTACAATCACCAGATAATAAAAAATTCAGGGGTCGGCGAAATTCAATTGTCACAGCGGTAAGTCACGCGAAGCTAAACAAGCATATGTTGGCCCTCTTGGCCCTTGGCCGGACCTGGTCAAATAGCGCCGTGAATAATAGCACAAACAGTGGTGTCGTGACCGTCACTTGGCAAATATTGACAGTCTTGCCATGCACGAATGTACCCTTTGATTGATCGCGCATTGTGGTCACCGTAGCTTCAAACAACTGTTTGTTACGATTATGTTTGGAGGGTGAACACAGCTACATTGTCTTTTGTTTTGAACGTGTTTGGGTAGTTATGAATTTGAATGCTTGTGCTTGCGATTATTGTTAATGATTAATAATGCTTGTGCTTGCAATTATACTTAATGATGATAACAATGAAGTAATTATGGTTCTTGTGGTTTAGGATTATAAGGGGCGTGATAAAATCCAATTCACCAATATTTAGAAAGAGTACGGTGGGGCAATTTCTAAGCCTAATCTTATTTGTGGCAAAAGAATCACGGCCAGCAGAGGAATATAAAAGTGATTTTGTAATATGACGTACCTACTTTAAAAAAGTAATCAAGAGTCCTGTTGAAAACGAAATTATACACTACGGAGAAGCATATACATACGTATATTCACAAAAAACAAATTTCTTTCAACAAAGAAATGTGATTTAATACTTTAAATAAATTGGAAAATATTATTTATAATAGAAGTCAAAAAAGAAAATAAGCACTTTTAATAAATTAACAAAAAAAGTTTATTAAGAATCCTTGTTGACCACAAATTTTGATCGTTGTAATTGTATAGTACTTACATCATATTTTCGTCCCAGATAGACTACGTTCCTGGAAGTTGTCCAAAGGTAGACAATCCATACATTTCAAACAGTTATTACACAAAACGTTATCTTGAGCTAATGTTTGCTTTCCAGGGTACACATGTCCAAATCGGATTTACGACACAAGACGAGAGCGATGGACGGTTAGCAAAAATGTCAAAAAACATAATCATGACCGACTTACCGTTGATCAATTTACCAAAACAAAACAAAATTCGAAAACCAAAGAATTCCAAGTTACCAGATATAAAAATTATAGTTTTACCATGGAGGTACCACCGCTAGACTCATAATCCGTCGTAAATCAACTCTTGTGTAACAGTTGCCGGCCACAATTATAAGCAAACCGACCATCTGAGGAGTAGCTTAGTTAGTTAGGAATAAATTTACGTAAGAGCTCAGATAAAACTTCATTCCTGGTTGTGGTTGTATGTGGATGTCCATGAGCTGCAGTGAACTCAACATCGGGTAGCTTACAAGCTCATTTGCTACTCTTTCTACACAAACAATACGTGTAAAGATTATGTGTGGGTTAAGGAAGGTTAAGTTGTGGTTAACCATTCATTATGGTACGTGTATGTTTCAAACTTGGCTAGTATAACCGAGATTAACTTTGCAAATCTCAACGGCGGTGGTTTTCAAATCTGTTTGTTGATACTAGACATTTTAATTAAGTTACCATTTCATTTCTAATCATATAAAATCTTCCGATGTCTTATATTTATATGAATGAAAGATAAAAAAATAGGTTGTAGAACAATTTTTATATTTTTATAATTTTGTTAATTATTCCTATACAGTATAACACAAAGTCGCGTTTTGCAATTTGTACGCTTAGATTTTTTAACTTTTAAATTTATTTAGATTTTTTAGGATTTTAAAGTGACTCGCATCAATAGACAGAGTGATTCAAGAGGAAGGTTTATATGTCTAATACAAGAGAATTCGAGAATTTTAAATATTTGTAACGTTACGTCGTAAATATACCTCTGCGAAAACGGACCGAAAATTTGAAATAGTAAATTTATAACGTTATTCCTCTAACCGTACACGCTTATCGATATCAAAATTCGTGTTCGATACATGAATTACAGCCATCATAACACGGAGCGAGCGTTTAAACTGTCGATATCAAGCGATAGCGCTTTGTCGCCGTTGCCGACAAATCAGAGTCATAAAACAAACGTAATTTCGCCAACGATAGGCGCTGTCGAGCGATAAGATATGTCAACCCGAAATCTGTAGCCGTGGGATTTGGTAACCCGCCGTTATTGGAATTTTGTGCTACGTATACTGTATGCGATGAACGTAGGTGTTTTATCGAGATTTTCGTTTTCATTACAGCGTTCGACACCGCCCACTGGTAATCTTTATGTACGCAATACGATGTTATGGCAGCAAAATTGCCCTTTGAAATAATAGATTCTATCTATAGTATATTTATCAAAACACTTGTTTTGTTTAATGTTTAAGTAAGACTCACTAATTGAATATCCAGAAAGAGATTTGCAAGGCAACATTTTTGGGCCGATACTTTTCAACTTTTTAAAATATGAATTTGGAAATTTAATATATTTTTTTAAATTTAAACTATAGTCCGTTACTTAATTTTACATCCTAATTTAGTGATATATACTGAATTATTTTCAATAAGTTTGTTTTTGGAACTAAATAAATAAATAAGCTATTAAAGATCAAAAAACTTAGGAGGAACAAAGAAAATGTATCTATACTTTCTATGTATCTATATTTTTATAAATATTATATACAAGGCTGACTTCAAAAGTAATATAGATATGAAGTCGCAGGTGTGATTACGAATAAAGGTAATAAAAGTAATATAAACAAACATGGCAGTTATTGATCAGTAATTACTCTCTGACTCTACATCAGGTTTAAAGTTGTACTATGAAAGCTTTAATTATCACTTTGTAGCGATAATTGATACTAATACACATTCTGAGGATGGCATAATTAGATTTATGTCATATTATGCCACATACCTTTTAACGTAACTGTTAATAGTTGCAGGGAATTCTATATGTTGATGAGACATTAATATGTGGTGAGAAGAGAGAACAGACTAAAGGTGGTGGAGCCGTTAGACCTCGCCCGGGGCGGCACCACTGCCACCCTCATAACCCGCCGTAAAGCAACATGTTCTTCGTGTATTGTGTTTCGATTGGGGAGGTGTGGTTGCCGGATA
>DWON01001182.1:0-25917 GCA_018251015.1 Phocides pigmalion okeechobee
GTTTCCTTTATATAGATTTTATAGTTTCCTTTTTAATCATTTGGCTACGAAGCACACTCAAGAATAGTGATTCTACGTAAACTTTTTTATGTAATTAGAGTAAGTAGCAAATGAGGATGAAAACCACCTGATGGAATAGTCGCAGCCCATAGACATCCGAGGACTGAGGACTAAGATCGTCGCCTCGCTTCAAAGTGTAGCCGGCAACCGAACCTCTACAACCGAAACATAAGTAATGCTTTGCGGCGGATCATGAGGGTGGCGGTGGTACTTCCACGGTCGAACTATGGTTCACTCACCTTTAAAACTATTAATTTAATATTTACAAAGATCATAACAATCATCTATACTGTACCAAAAATCCAATGGAACAAACATACCATTACGGCCAGTAAAAGTCTTTTGTGTCATACTTGTATGCATCTCAAATTAAAGAGTGCACGCTTTGCTGCTCGATAGGTCCTCGTTATTCAAGTTTACACGTAAAATGGATGTCACAAATCCACTGATTGTAGCACTGCGTTACTGTAACTGTAGCTTTTAAATGGAAAATTGGACGTCGCTAAAGTAAGATTTGAAAAAATAATAAAAAGACTATGTATTTCCGTACTACAATATATTTTAGATATTGTTATGCGTTTAATATGATTAGTTTCCTTAGTGTTTCCTTACCTTTCAAAATTTCTATGACCAAGGACCTGAAAACCCCATAGATCCGCGGCGTATTAAATGGTACACAGACGTCAACATGAAAAAGATTCGGGTACGGTTGGGAGTCGGATAGGCTACCTTTAGTGGTAGATTTTTGTATCAATATTTAAGCAACCAATATTGCTCAATATTTCTGGATAGCAATCATTAAATCTTTTCAAAAGTCCCTTGGCCGGTATGTAAATATCCAACAAACGGATTTATCACAAATCAGCATTTTCACCGATTGGGGCAACGTGGAATATGCTCAAGTCTCTCCTCAGATGCGAGAAAAGATCAGTAGCAGAACAGAAGCAGCAGAACTCAAGACGTAAGACAGACTCAGCAGTAGGACAAATGGGTATAGTCAGATGGCATCGCTCTTTCAATACTCACACTAACTTTTCTGATATGATAATTCCTATCATGTTAGGGACACGAATTTGAGAAAAAAGTTTTTTATTAAGTCTTGACAATGAAAAACGATACTTATTATTTTATACCATGCCTCTTCTTACGTAAATTTCTATTCAATCTTCAGATAAACACGTTCAGTAAAATTTGTACAAGAAGGCGTATTCTTAACTAGCAGTCGTGGTACTAAAATATACCTATTAAAAACAAAATTCTGATCTATTTAGTCGTTCTACTCAAACTATTTACTTATTCTAGTCAACAACTAATGCTATTACATTGTAATAGTGTTAATTGTTGACAGTCATATAACATCATGTAAATTTTAGCTCACTACTTAATTTCTTTAGCTCTTCAACTACGACTATCATTGACAAAGCAAGTATCGGATGAACAAAAGGAAAACATTCAGAAAAGATACTTGAAACAGAGTTTGCGCCGCACATAACTCTAAATATAAACGAAACCTCGAACCGGCTGAGTTGCCAACGCATTCTGTGGTCGGTTTGGAAGGCTAATTTTACTTATCCAGTACCACCAGAGCTCAGATGTTTAGCGAAACTTTTTCATGACTTCAAACTTTTTAACCTATTTATATAAGAGGTTTCGTTAAATAACTTGAAGGAGCTCTTGCCAAAATTTCGCCTCAATTTCTGTCCTGTATTACACTCGTTTAGAAATCAAAATGGAACGTTCCAAGCTATTAAATTTTTACGCATCACTAACCAGACATCGAATTATTATTCATTGGTTGGACGACAAACTATGCATACATAAGAATCCAGAGCTCCGAAAGGGAACATAAAATTCCTTAGAGAAATAAATCTCCTTTACCTTATGTGTAACGTAATTTGTTCAATTTTAATTAACTCTTTTCACTACACTAATTTATAATATCCTTTTTGTAACATACGTAAAGTCATCTTTATTAAATAAAAAAATAGATTGATAATAAATTTAATGATGCTGTTTCTAACATATGTACCCGGAATAGTATCTCTGGGAATTTACTTGAGAATTCTTAGTTATTTCGCAGAGGTGGAAACATATTTGTATCACATAAAATAAATACCTATCAGGAAGAGCGCTTCGATCTTCAGTATACTTATATAGTTCCTAACGACCACTATTAAGGCATTCGCAATAATTTATTTAAGTAAATGTTAGCCTATGACAACTTGTTTTCTAAAAAGGCAATAGATGAATTATGCTAAACATCCGGACCTACGTGATAGAACTACGTACTGTGTATTTAGGTGTGTACAAGCACTACCCTCTTTGGGTTACATTGCATAGTTCATATTTTTAAATTAAAGTTGAAATATTCAAATTTATTTTTGAAACTTATGGAACACTAACTATATGGAACGATAACTATAATTTTCAAGCAAAAACTTGCGCTGTAGTTTTAGTAAACAAAGTTTCAGTGCGCGTCGAGTCAGTTACAAAAATGCAAATCATTCGTATTTTAACTTCAGCTCTAGGGTACGCCCATATTAATAGCTAGGGAACTGTAAACTAAAAATAGCTTGTGTATATAACACCTTTACAATACTAAAGACATAAATAGAAATGCATGTGAAAATATATAAAAAATTTATAGACTATATCTACTTTTGGAAAATTCATAATTCTTAAATTTTATACGACACTTAATACATTTTTCTATATGTCGTGGATTAAAGAAAAATCGGAAATTTCCAAAGTTTCCAAATAAATCTTTATTATTCCCATATAAAGCTATAGTTAAAAAAATTGTCAACTCCTAGGACAGCAGCGAAGTCCAAATACGAGTAGATGAGTATTCCATTCCAATATAACGATTTATCGACCAAGATGTCTTGAATTTTAGTGTGCTTAGTAGTTAATACACACAATCAGAAAGACAAGTCAGAACAGACGCAGGAGACATGTAAACTTAAAACAGGATACTAAATTTTTCATTTGTAATTCCATAGAGATGGAACACGAAACCTTGGCTGACCAGTATAGCAAATTTTAAAAATAAAAATAACCTCTCAACCGCTTGAAGTCTTCAGCACCGTTTAACAACCTTTATCAAATGATAATTAATTACACAAAGATAAATTACTGCTTAACGAAGTTTTCGAGCCAAAAACATTCATAAACACTAGCCATTAACATTCACCCATCCAAGAAGCGGTGTTCAATGTGCGCCACAGAAATGGTTTTGTTTCGTTTTTATTTTTTGTTGCGTTGCCTACAGGGCTCACTTTGTGTAGAATGTAAACGATCGATCGAATTAAGTGTCGTGTTTGTGCAGTCGGGAGTAGGATGGATGAATGCTGGTGGCAAAATTGTTTGCACTTTCGTGTTTTGATACAAAGTCCCGATCAGGCAGTAGCTATACTTTATCCGAGATCCTCTTAAGGGTTTGAAAACAATGTTTATATAGAAGAAGCAGTTTTCTTATATTTTTTTTAAATATCAAGTTCACATCGTCTTTTAAGTATCAAGATTACTTGCTGTAAATAAAACATGACTTACCTCTTATAACTTATTTCGGTATAAAGTGGTAGGATTTCTTGATATTTGAGTTATTACAAATTTAGGTACAGACTAAAATATATAATTACTTAATATTAGAAGGATAAACTAATATTTACGTTAAGCTTCAAAAGTTTAATCAACTAATTACTATACCGAAGTTTTGTTTAAAGTTATCAGTAGACTTCCGTCAACATTTTCAACTTTCAATAGGTATTATATTTCTCGCTGGGAGATAAGTTTGTGCAGTAGATAACAAGAAAGCAAAGAAAAGATCTAACGATACTTCTCGGAAGACAGAGTCGCAATCAGCTGTTAGATAAAGTTCGACTCGGCGAAGCGCACAATCTAAAATTGTGCGAGAACAGTTTAAAATTGTAGCCACCTGTTTTACCGAGGGTCTGAAGTCACCATTGTACCTTAAGTGTGCGTACAGACGTTCACAATTTTCACCGGACCACAATACATGATTTACACTGTTATAATATGTACTAAACACTATACAAATATAGTATTACTAATAGTAGACATACAATCAAGCCGATGGTATAATCTTTATATAAAATAAATGAGAACTACTTAGAGGTGTTTAATAATGCAACAGAATCCAAAATAAGCATTATTGGAATTATTAACGGTTTGTCTATGCGTTTATGTACGTTAATCTCACAAACGGATTCACTGATTTTGGTATTATTTATACTTCTGTACTGCAACAAACTTCACTTAAAGCTTAGTGTTAGTCTCATTTTAATCGGTTAAAAAAATGTTAAGTAATTTCAAAAAGTGCGAGTATGAGTATATCAGAGTTTTCTGCCGTTTTTTAAAATAGCTTAAAAAACACGAAAATGCGGTGATGGGTAGCACCTGATTGCTAATATTACCATATTTTTCAATAAATCGGTATTTATAATGAAAATGAACCTAACTTCAGGTGAACTATTGTTCTATATATCACTTGACGGCAGTAACTACGTACCATCGCTCCAGGTTTACTTATTTCCATTACATAAATAAAAAATACTTATATGAAGATTTTTTACACCCATTACAAAGGCACCATCATTACATTTATTTATACCTTATAACAGCAGTTTTAATGGCTAATATGTTTAGATTTCGTGTGGTAAAAAATACTCTTACACGAGGCATCCATTTCAACTCTTAAAGGCTATTTCCTACTTGTATTGCATAAAAATGTCATAAGTACACAAATAAATGTATAAAAAACAACATTAGTCAACCAAAGTTGTATTAACGGTTGTCATCCGGTAAAATATCGGTCCGGTGTCCATTAAAATAGAACGTGTGCGAGCTCTCTTTCGTGCTGCAAAACTGACTTACGACTACCTATTCACGTTTGTTACATAACGCTTGTATACGAGCAACCGTGAAGCAGTTCTAATTATCTTATGTGCTACGTGGTTACGTGCCTTTGTGGGGATATTTCTCTTTTTAAGAATGAAGATGCAAATGAGCACAGTCTACCCGATCCCCAGTGGTCCTTACGTTATAGAAGAACAAGTAACTATGTTTCCATATATAGATTTTCGTGTGCGAATTGGGACTTTTGTGTACTGTGTTCTGTGTAAGTAAATGTTTATTTGAGGGTGGTTGAACTTGTCAACGTTTGTGAACGGTTTCGTAACCAACCTTAATTTATATTATAAAAATCTACGTGTTTTACCTAATTTATAACGGCTAGTGCTCTAATGAACTGCTTGACCTGGTCACCCTCCCTCTAACACCACGCCTGAGGTTGGGTTCCACCTACATTAACAGAATCCGTGGCGATCCTCCACAGTTCGGTTTGCGCGTTCACTTCTCCCGAATACGTGCAAGGCGTTGACCGAACTTCCCCCTGAGTTATTCCCTGAATGCTATGACATGGGGCTGTTCAAAAAAGGTGCAAAGAGAGTTCGCTTTCAAAGCCAACGATGCATTGGCGACTTCTTTGGTATTGCAGGTATTGGTGAAGGTGATTGCTTTCCATGAAGTGACCCGTCTACCTTAACGTTAGGTTAATTAAAAAAAAGCCATGCTATGTCCTGGTATATAAAAAACATATTTCATGCTCCTTTTACTCTAACATAAATAAATAAATACGTGGTATATATTGTGGTACACGTAATGGTGGTCCCTTTATTCTAAATCTCTATAATAATATTCTGATTTCAAAATGTGTGTATTTTATTCCTTCATTAGGTGGCAATTGCCAAGTAAGAATGGTGTATTAGAATTCAATCACTTTTTCGAGGCACCTCGTTTTAGTTCTCAAATTTTAACCATAATTACAACAACTCTAAGATGATTTCTTAAAACAAAAAAAAAAACTTATAATGAAAACGTTTCTTTCGTCTACCTTAGTCTTACACTTTTTTTTGCTTATTACACGCTCAAAATAAATAATCATATTGAACAGTAGTAAAATCAATGCATTAACTGAGCTTCGCTTTTTCTTAATTGAAGTCGTTGATTTCCAATTTTCTAATTACTTTGATAAATCGTTTAATTAATTCAGTACATATAATACGACGTAATAGTCAGATTTGGTTATAGGCTCCTAACTAGTAGGTAAATCCCATCCCGAGAGACAGTTAAATTAATTCCTGATTGACAGTTACATTATGTAGCTTATCCAGAATATCACGTAATTACGCAAATGATAAAATAATCGTTTGACTAGCAATTACAAACAAGTTACTGTATACATAAATAACATTAGGAGAATGCAATTAGATTACCTTTACTGTTTGTGATAACAAATTATAAATGATATGATCCAACTATAACTTTGAGATAAAAACATTATTTTTTATAATAAAAAGTGAACAATTTTCTATGAGCGGCCATCGTTGCCTGCATTTAACACCTATTGTTACTTCAGAGCTATAATACCTACTTTTTTTTTAAGTATTTCTATTGTAATATAGGCAAATGATATTATTTGCATTCAATGAAGTTATCTCTGACAACAATGCATTTGTTATCTTGAAATGCGCCGATGTGTTATAAATTATAACCAAAAAATATACTGCAGTAAAATTAAATACCATTAAATATTTATAACACTGCAAATAGACATACATTTATTTGATATCATTATTTAACATTTAATTGCTTAATTTATTTTTTTAATTATATATTAGTGATGTAATCTTACATGGCATTATTATTGAACCAGCTCACGAATGTAATTTATAGGTACGCGGAAGCTCGTCTGTTAAGCAGTTGATAAAAGGCAAGAAACATGTTAAAATTCTCGTTTATAAAATTAATAAAGTTAATAAAAAACAAGATTTGTTTCATACCAGAAATGGGTTTGGCAGCGGTACCTCTCGGTCAAACAATACTAATTGAAAATCTGGCCTGATAACGAATAACATAAAATGTGATAAAAAATAAATGGAAACGTTATTTCTTCAATTTTTATAAAATGTCAAATGGTAGAGATTTCGATAATGATGATAAATGATCGCCATCCTTTACGTCCGATAAAATTTGTGGACGACAATTGGCTTTTAAGCCAGCAATGCATTTTGGGATTCGAGATGCATCGCTGGCTTCACTGGAACGGTCTTTAGATAACGTTAAGTCTCAGGATTACGGATTGAAAAGAAAGAATTTCGCGAGTTTTAAATGTAGCTCCCTCGCTAAAGTACCTAATTTTTAAACGACTTCCATAAGGAGCATGTCATACATGCCTTTGTTTCATAACTAGAGAGATGTTTACTTAAGATACATTTGTTTATTGCAAAAGTAGTCAACGTATTCAGTGCGCTTGATGCAGGAATAGGGCACTGAAGCTTAGCTGAAGCATAGACACACATCCAAAATAAAATAAAACTTACACACGTACACATACATACACACACGTACAAGTAACGGATAACGTCTCTAGTTATGTTGATACTGACTAATCATATGAAAGCATGTAAGCACCAATTCCATATAGCTTTCACTTCAGACCGACAACCATTACATTTTGACAGCTGACTTATATTTTTCTTTAATCCTTATTTTGAAACTTTATTATTACATATACAACATGCAGTGATAACTAATGTTATTCTTTAGAAATAAATTCTGGAGTTAGTGATAACATTTATTTGTAAGTAAAATTTGCTACGTCTTGTCAAGAATCAAGGTTGATGACTTCAATATAATCGCCCTTTACTGCCATTAAAGAACCACTTACTGGACCTATGTAGTCCGTATGTACGTATATGTACTGTTTGTATTCAATCGAGATTTATAGTGGAGGAGAGAATCAAAGGTGCGTTTATAGACCAAACCCAATCTGCTCTCGTGAGTTAATAATTCAATAACGATTGGGAGAGCGAATGCTTCCAGTACCACTAGATGCCCGTATTTTGAAAACACTTTCTTTATAAACGTACCCTTTGGCATGTTGGGTCTACGTTAATAAATAAAACCCTGCCTTATTCATTGAGGTGGTGTGAAGTTTTCTCTAGAAATTCTTACTCTTAAGGACATAAATAAATTTACCTCGTATATTTCCCTCCGATCTTACACACTAACTTACTTAACGGACCTTTTTAACCCTCCCAGCATTGTCGATATTTCTGAGAGTAAATGAAAACACATCGGTTCTCATGAATTAATTAATTTATGCAAGTTAAATACAATCAGCTTAATTGAGTACCGAGACCGGTATATTACTCATAACACATAAATCTCGCGATTGCTGCATCCAATTAATTATAAAATATATTTTACGAATACCAGAATCATTATTTAAAATATGTGTTAAAGCGAAATTTATATTTTGGATTTGGGGGCAAAATCATTGGCATCAACAATTTATTTTTGATCTACGGTAAACAAAGTATGAATTTGGGTCTACCAAGTTACCGAGATTGTGTGTATACCATTTTCTTAAAATGTCTTATCATATATTAATAAAATTTCTAACAATCTTATGCTTTTCAAAGATCAATAAACAATTTAATATAAAACAGTAGATTCCACTAAAGTCGATCTCATTTGCATGACTACTCTTAAGGGCCAAGATGATTGCTTCAAGTGTAAACGAGCCTGCAATGAATAGTTACGTAGCCTTTTATTTATACAAAATATAACTTGATAGATAGCATCATTACATGAAATCGATACAACATTATAATTTACATGAATACTCGAGCGATTAACCTAATTATTATTAGATTACTATTCGTAATAGTTATCACTCCGATTATTACGTTAGTCCCAATTATGCATATTGTGGAATATAAATGCATAATATATTTTAAATTACACTAAAATTAATGTATCTCTAAATACCAGAAGTGGAATATTTTATCATCTTTATTCATTTTTTTCCTTAAAAATCCTTATAGGTTTTTTCTATATCTATAAGAAGAGTAGAAAACCTTCAGTTCTACTTCATGGATATCCACAGTCCACATTAAACAAAATTGAAGTCCTATCTGAAACCTAACCGGCAAATACAACTTTCTATCCCAAACACAGAAATTGATTCATGGCGGATTAAAAGGCGGCAGCGGTACTTCTCCAGACGATCTATAGTTCTATCATCTTTAAATAATATAAGTCCTGCCAATAAAATAGAGCATTCGATCTAAATTTTTTAATAATTCCGTTGAAAATGTGCGAGTAAGCACATCGAATGAAGAATGCCGGATCGTTTATAACCGCTTGCAAGACTTGCAATCACGTTTGACTTATCATGCACGTACGCAGATGTCGACGATCTAATTCAAAGATAGCACCAACATAATGTCCAATTTAATCTTGATGTGAATTCGGAGCGAATCGTAGCGGTCGAGACCAACAATGCTAACTCTGAAGTTTGAAACTTTACCCCACTCGCCCCTTCCTACTTTCCCAAAGGACGTCGCCGACCAGTATGTGGCGGAATTTCGGAGGAGTCCAATTTAGCCCTATTTATGCAATACCCGAGATCCCCAACGTATATCGGAGTCAAGTACATGCACTAATAAGTTTAATCGTGCCGTCTTAATAGATTCCCAGTAGGTATACTACTGTATCCGAGTTGAACAGAAAATTTGGAGCGTATTTAGAATAGTTTTGCGCGCTGACTCCTGCGGTTGGCTTTTCAGATTTCTATTTTAGTGCAGCGCTTAACAACGTTCCTGCATTAACAAGATTATCTCTTTGGAATATTAGGAATTCTATTTTGAATCCTTATCTATGTTATCTTTTTACTATAATGACGTAGCTAAATGGAAATGATTCAATATTAATAGAGCACTAGCGATGAGAATTTCGCCGGGCTCGTTTGGAAAAATATGCGGTACTTAAATAAAACACTTTCATGCATACACCGCGGAAACTTTAATCTCATCTGCAGTACTGAAAAACGTAGAGTTTCGGTCTTAAATAATATTTTACATTTCGGTTAAAATGTTTCACAGAAACTTTGAAAACTTACACGCTGCAAACTCAACACATAATCCTGGCTCTACGGATATTATAACTGGATTTAGTTCGTCCTAGACTTTGGTTTTCCAAACATTTGAACTCGACGGAATCGAGCTCAAAAATTCACTCTGAAGTAACGTTCTCATAAAAGTTTCAAGCTCTCTCTTAAATTTTAGTTAAAGTGTATAATATAACTCACAGTGTCGGAAATAAGTAAGTTTCCTTTTGTTGATATTATAAAGACACTATCGCCTAATCTCGTACTTACTAAATTACAAACTTAACCTTAGTTTACTCAATAATATGTAATAGCACTGCAACAAAACTTTATATCAAGCAACACATCTTAAACTTAAGTGCAGGTTTGATATCCCTATTATCCTTACCATTTTATAAAATTGTTTTTTTTAAGTACTATCGTACGATAAACAATTATTTAATCTATCTCAAATTTTTACACAGACTGCCTGTATCTACTCGTTATAGATCCATGCTATATTATGCTTGGAACTGAGCAGTGATATGTAATCATTATACTTACAAATTGCGTTTTCATATTTTTTACTTTTAAAATTACGTATTGCTATACAATTTATAACAGGCACCTCTGCTTACATTTCGCAATAACAAGCCGTGAATTAAGTACAGTTAAAATAATTAACTACATTCCCTTGTTTATGTACCTAGTTTGCATTGAAACATCAACAATGACAACGTGAAAGCTTACGCAGAACCATTGTAGCCAAATTGTGGTTTATTCAAGAACACTGCAAACACAAATAGGACAGTTGAGGTTTGTTCCTGCACCTGCACTTTTGCTTTTATTATATTTAACTACACGTAGGAATAATTAAATATATGTTTTGTAGAAATTGGTCAGTTTTGAATATAGAAACGGATTAATACAAGGATATTATAATGAAAGAAAACCAATGACTAAATATAAGAATGTAAACAAAATATGATGGGTATAATACAAATAAAGAGTAGATAGCCATGACGTAGTAGGAGACATAACAGCATAAAACATTCAATATACCATTTAAAGTCACGTCAAACGAGTTGGGGATACTTCCTAAGGTGCGTCAATAGATTTTTCACATAAAAAATGTTATTTGTAAATCATTAATTGAAAACCACTATAGTTAAATCTTTAAAACCAATTTTAGTGATTGCTATTTATAGACTAGGAAGCATGCATGAAATTTTGCCATTAGCGGTTATCCATCCAACTCCCGACCGCACCAGACGTTGGTCTACGTCATTGTTCGTTTACCATCTACGAAAGTTGTGAAGCTGTGAGGGCTTCAACGATGAGGATTAGGTCATTCTTTTCATTTATGAGAGAAGAGCAATAAACGAGCATATAGGCTTACTGATGTTAAGTAGTCGCTGCAGCCCTTGTATATCAACATATAATCTCAAACAGGACTGGAGTTCTATGGAAGACTGCCATAGCCATATTGGCAAAGCGTGGCGAGCGACCGCAATTCAGAAACATAAGATTAACTTCACGGCTTATTATAAAGACGGAGATAGTACCTGTCCAATTACAGTTAAAAGTTGTCAAGTATAAATAACCCTTTCGCGTCGCGTGAAAGCAAATTTCATGCAAAATTTTGGTTCATTCAAGTGCCGTCAACACGAACGTGCGACAACGGTACATTGTTGCTAGTTTCCGCGCATTGTCCTGCACCTGCGCCTCCATTCATCTTGTTCCGAAGTGGAACACACGGACTGTTCGTCTTTTCACCGTAGATACTGCATTGAATTGCCTTGTTTCATTTATTATCTTTTATCGTTATCAGTTAAAAGTTTTTATCATAGCACAGATAGTAGATGCATTCAATTTTCAAAAAATGTTCAGTTAACGTTTGTTTACTCAAATTTATTGATTTTTAAGTTATCATCAGATCAATCAATATATCCTCGCAATTCAGGAAGATCTACACTGATGATTTTATTTTAAAAGCCTCACACATAACATTATTAGCCCAGTTACTTATAATCACAGGGCTTAATAAAGTACTTTTGCATCTATATCAATTTATTCATGCTAGTTATTTTTAAGAAAATAGTTTTTCAGACATTTATTATTTCTGAAACTTTGATAACAAATCATAGTTTGAATATATAATTACATAAAAGTGTAAATAGAACTAATAAATAAAAAATGCATGTGCATTGCAAAAGTACGCCAAACATGCAAAACTTCAAGGATATTATCATTTCATGGAAGTTAACGATAATTTTGCATACAAAATTTAGATCGAGAGCCGTAATTATTTAGAAAATTTATTTAAAAAATACATTTTACAGAGCTGTTACATGAAATATATCCTTGCTTCACTGTAACATTTGACGGCGAAACGCGCTTGTTTGTGACAAATATATTAAAAAATGCATGTGGTGGTGTCCCATGCAATGAGAGTTAACCACCACCTTATTTGTGAAAAATAACATTAAAAAACATATGGCATGCTTAATGGAACACTGACCCATTAGTAGATACGAGTAGGTCAGAATTTAGTTACGTACAGATACAAGATTCTGTTACGCCGTCTACCGTTGGAATTAAATTTAAATCACGCATTACTACCACCCCAGTGATATATTTAATTCCATACATCAATAGGAAGGACAAGTTCTCATAACAAGATCTTCTTTTGCAATTTCCCAACAAACGCCTTTTTGAGTTGAGCCAGTATTCCATTAACCATGCGATATGTATTTATATGTGTTTGTTTTGTGAAAGGTGAGAGATATTACAAACAGTATAATTTATCCAAATGTGTTGTCACCACAAACGCGTACCAGCACAAAGCAACGTTACATCTGCACCTGCGCCTCCATTCTTGTTCTGAAGTGGATCACACGGGCCGCTCGTCTTTTCACTGCAATTGTATTGCTTCGCATTGTCTCGTTTCATTTATTCTGTTCTATGTTTGAATCGCAGTACCTCTCTTAGCTTATTCACGCCCGAATTTTAAGCATGCTATTGTACTTGTTTCTGTAAGGATTGCAAAATGCTTTTCCACGTACTACTATGAATTTGTGCTCGATAATGTATTGTTCTTTTGAGTCTCCTTTAACACCCTTTTTTTCTTATGAAAGGGTAAGAAACGTGCATGCAAGCCACCTGATGTTAAATGGTCACTGCAGCCCATGGAAAACCACGTCCAATCTCAAATAGAACAAATTTTCTATTTAAGGATGGACGCGGATGAGTTCCTACTCATGAGGACTAAGATGGTCACCTCAAAAGTAAAAAAATATTAAAATACGCCTTTACCAATAAACAACGATTTTCTTCCATTCTGACACAATGATAAGGGATGTTTTCCAACTCATTTACATATAAGGCGACTATTTCAGGCCTTAGTAATATCAACGTATATGTAAGTGGCTGCAGTTAGGACTCTTGCTACAAAAAATTAAAAAACGACACTTTTTAATTTAATGGACACTGATAAGGATAGATAATATTTTACTTAACAATTGTTTTTGTTACCAATGAAAGTAATGCAATTTGAGTTACAGGAATAATAATCTAGTGTGTGGTATTATTATTAAAGTTTTAATTCAGTTTTAAATTACAAAAATAAAAGGCGATATGTTAAAAGAGTTATAAGAGATTAAAAGTGTCGATTTTATGTTTAAATTTAAATTTTGATGTAATAAATATTACTTATATGACATGTTAAATATTGCTTGACAAATATCACGTTAAAATTAACAGTTGAATATTTTAAATTTCTTTTATATTAAATTAAAAACACATTTATTTAAAATGTAAATGTCCATATAAGTGCTTTAGCCGCTCTACGAGATTACACATAAGATAAAAAATATATGTTCAGATAATTATCTCGCTTCTAAACTTTGAGCTTTTCTCATTCAATTTTCCCGCTTTAAACTCTAAGTCGCCATTATGGAACACACATTCAGACTTTACCCAAAAACCAAATAAACCAAGTGACACAAAGTTTAATTGGCGAGCTACGACTAAGACAAAGGAAGCATACATCAAGAAAGTCACATAAAGCTAGACGCTTACGATTTTTAAAGCGAAACTTTGCAACTTCGCCTTGGAATAGTGAAATCATGATACATTGAGAAAATGTGAAACACCACCTACGTTTGCAACTTGATGTCTGACTGAGAATAAAGTTTACAGTATTTTCTTTATGTTTGTAACTTTTTATTTAGTTTAGTAAAACTTTATAAACATTTAAATACTATAATGTAAATATTAAAACTAATTATAATAAAAGCCTAACCTAAACAATCCAAAAGGAGTCCGTGCCCAAGCGGTATGGTTCTAAGAATGCTAGCTGGCAAATCAGCCTTCTTTTCGCCGATGGCGTCGATGAAACGTGTGACTAATTGCTAGGAATGTTTTTGTACTTTAGTCTAGTTAACTAAAACTCTATTAAACACTGCTATTGAACGTAAAAGTAATATTCGCATAAGGTATAGTTTAAACGAACTTATTTTAAATTTAAACGAAGGAACTTCTGATACCAGATTTTTATATGAAAAGAGTAGCAAACGAGCAAGCAAGCCACCTGATGTTATGTAGTCGCAGCCTATAAACGTCCACGTACAACCACAAACACGACTGAAATCCTATCTGAATATAAATACGTTGCTACTACTGAGGACTAAGATGGTCCCTTCGCTTCGATGTGTAGCCGTCAATCGCACGTCAACGCAAGTAATGCTTTACGGCTAATTTTGAGTGCGGCGGTGGTACCTCCCCGATTGAATTATAATTCTTCCACCTACAATGCTCTTTGCACAAAGAAAAAAAGATTTAATCGTTTAAATACTTTCACTGTTTTGTGTCAGAAATTTACCAAATAGCAAAAAACGGGTTACGAACCTGGTATAAAAAGGTCACGGCAGCATAGACATCCGCATCCAACTTTAAACACGACACCTACGGAACAAAACCTATGTTTTCACAGGTTTAAGCAAATATTTTTGTATACCATACATATGTATTTTTTGTATGTATATTTAATTACTAGCTGTGCCCAGGACTTCGTCGGTGATGATTGAATTAAATTGACGTAACTTTATTTGTTAACCGATTTAAATGAAAAAGTAAACATGAAATGTTAAGTGAAGCCCAACACAACATAATCGTAAAAACTACATTCGAATCGGATAAGCCGTTTCTGAGATTAGCGTGCACAAACATACAGATATACAGATAAACAGATAAAATGTAAAAACACTGTTTTGGGTTCTCTTGCGTGTATAAAAGCACATCATCATGGTTATTTAAATATATTTGTCATGTACATAAAGCGATCAGTTACAATTTTATTATATGTATAGATGATGGTACGTGCGCTTGCATACGCAGTTTTTGGGCACAGTAAAAAGCTGCTACAGATAACGCCAATATTTTCATACGCAAACTGTGTATATGATGCGAAACGAGCCTCTATCTGTCACTACACTACGACATGATATATAATGCATCGCAGGGTTGCACATAAAATGGTAACAGGAATCTATAAATGATACACATTATTGGAGGCGACCATCTTAGTCCTCCATAGTAGGAACGCGTCCGCATCCATCCTTTAATAGAACTTCTCATCTATTTGAGATTGGACGTGGTTGTCCATGGGCTGCAGTGACCATTTAACATCAGCTGGCCTGCATGCCCGTTTCTTACTCTTTCACAATAAAAAAATCTATAAATGTACACTTATACCTAATCGTTGTCTGTGCATTGAACATATGGGAGGAAAGCTTTTATTAGCCAGTATTAACACCGCAGAACCTTAAATAGTAGTTCTTAGAATGTTTGTCTGTTTGACTGTTTGTCTGTGCGTTTTTGTAACTTAATCTTAGAAACGGCTTAACTGATATCAGTGCGGTTTTCACTTATGTATTGTATGGTGTTTCACTTCAATTGGTCTATAAAAATAAAAGTTATGTCAATTTTACTGCTGCGGGTGAGTTCATGAGAACTTTTTGCTGTTACACAATCTGGAAAAACATTAAGTTTAAGCTCACGCGAACGTAGTCGCGGGAAGAAGCTTGTTTATAAAAGCTTCATGTTGATATCAAGGCTGTCTCTCAAGATCTAATCTAAATCTTCCAACATTTCTATCACAAAATAATATGAGTCTTATTGTTTTGAAATGATTCTATATTAAATCTACTTTGAATAAATTGATATTTATATTTAGCACTACCAGACAACCTTGAGTGATGGTGAAAATATTTCACTAATATTATTAACATAACGCGAAAATTCCTGCGATTTATGTAGATTGTAAACGATTGTCAGTTTTAAACATCGGGCGTCGTCTGAGTTTGGACAGATGACCGTTAGTGCCTTTAGCGCTAACTAAAATAACAAGTAATACAGGAAGTATACAGGGAAAAATTATTTCTGAGTACGTTAAAAGTGAACTTTTGAAGGTGGTAGAACTATAGTTCAACCGGGGAGATACCACCGCCGCTCTATCCACCGTAAAACATTTCTTGTGTCTCGGTTGGAGAGGTGCGGTTGCCGGCTACACTTTGAAGCGAGGCGACCATCTTAGTCCTCAGGAGTAGCTACGTATCTACGTTCGAGCTCAAATAGGATTTCGGTTGTGTTTGTGGTTGTACGTGAATGTCTATGGGCTAGGACTACGTAACATCAGGTGGTTTGTATGCTCGTTTGCTGCTCTTCTCACATAAAAAACGGGAATTATCTCATCAGTGGATTGCACGTTTATAACAAGAAAAATGATTATCATGGGCTTTTTGAGGAAATAAACCAATATTCCTTAGAATTTATGTTCATTTATCAATTTTACTTATTTAAGTAATTTCAGAAATAGCTTAATCAATTTTCAGTGTACTTTTTACCAATTTACTGCATTAAGCTTTGCTTTATATTACTTTTTTTGTTTAATTTCGATCGATCTATAAATAACAAACATACGTCAATTTGAAAGTTACGGATGTGAGAATACGAGTGCTGTTAGAAAATCTGACTGAAGGGCTGGAAATTATTTCGCTTAAGGAATAAATTTGGGCATACAACGGAAACCATACCACAAGCAAAAGTTCTGGTTGGCATTTTTATTAAACGAAATTATTTACTTTAGATTTTCAAATTTAGGAAGCTGTGCCCACGACTTAGTGGGTAATGATTAACATAAATTGATATAACTTCTTTATTTGTTAACCGATTTTAATGAAAAAAAAAACACAAAATGTTAAGTGGAGCCCACCACAATATAATCCTGATGATGAAACTGCATTCAAATCGGATAAGCCGTTTTTGAAATAAGCGTGCACAAGCACACAGACATGCAGATATACAGACAAAATGAAAAACGTTGTTTTGGGTTCTCTTGCGTGTATAAAAGCAATATATAAATAAGGTGTAAATGTTTTAATATATTATATATATTTTCCATTTACGTCTGTACATGGAAAATAGCGATCAGTTACAATTGTATTATATGTATAGACAAGATTTTGTGGTAATTGCTCAAACGATGATTTTTTCAAAATAAAAGTTCACGTGAATGATGTCGCGGGCACTATCTAGTCTAGTATAATGCAAAGATACATCATGGCAGGCAATAACATTGTAAAATTGATTCGTTTTCATGTCCGCGAAATGAAAAACCAAATAACAATATTTTATAGTGTACTCATGCTGATCCCAGTGACTGAAAATATGTGGCCATCTATCACCGAGATAAAACTTGACACACACGTATTTTTGGTTTTAAATGTGCTCGTATGTATAACGTATTTATGTATTTCCCTCACGATTTGTTTAAACATAAATTCTTATACTCTACATGTCCGTAGAGGACAAAATTAACTATAAAAATATGTTTACTAGTGGACCCAAAAGACGTTGGTCTGGACAAAAATCTACATTTCACTTTTTCGCAAAATCTATGACTGGCTCTTCTGAACTTAAGCTACCCATAAATGTTTCCTTTGCACCATATTATAGCGTCACCTATTAGGTTTCATTGTGAATCTAAACCATTCTCGAGTCCACCTAAAGACACAAAAAAATTAAAATCGGTTCAGTCGTTTAGGAGGAGTTCAGTGACATACACACGCACAGAAAAATTATATATAAAAAAAATGTAAATTGTAGCACTTTTATCATTTCAGTGTTTTGAGAGAAAAGTCGGAATTTGAGAAGTTATTCAAATCTGATAAATAAGCTGTTTGTTAAATGTTTTAGAGACCAAACGAGTAAGTTAAACAAAGAACGGTTTTATTGCGAATGGGTTAAATTTTATGTTAGTATTATTTCATTATATCTAAGAAAAAGTTACAAACGAGGAAATGGTAGATAAAACAAATTAGTCCAATATTTAGTAAAATAATTGTCGTTTTTGTCATAAGATAACAGGTTCATTTTTAATTTTATTTATTAATATATTTTATACTACGATTCTTTTACTTGTGTTTGTTGACGTTTACTTCCCTACTATCTTGAAGATAATCTAAGTAATTTATATTCTGTATATAAACCAACGGTCAGCCAGTACTCAGACTACATTGCCCTAACATTAATCACTGTGATACTACTATCTCTCAACAACTGCGTGCGATGACACATTTAACTCATATTCTTTACTCAGTGACGCAACGAATTTGGGGTTACTACACACTGAGTTTTGATCTCGATTAACATAGGACATAATCACACTTAAAATATATATCCTACGATCTTATGCTCCTTGTAAAAAATATTTTAATTGCTTTAACAGAAATTGATAACAAGGAAACTTATACACCTAGATTTCTCCATAAACCTTCATGGGAAGTATATACGGATATATCGAATGATTTCTAATAATCGAGTGTAATAATGGTGGCTTAACCTTTTTCTTACAAACAGATTAATTTTTTTGCATTTGTGATAGTGATAACAGATACTTATTTAAGCGTAAGTAACAAAATTATAACAAAATTATCTCAATCAATTGACACATGAGCACAATGATACTACCAAATCGTACTGTGTCAAAATCTAGTAGCATGATACAAATCGTAGACGACAGTGAAGATAGACCACTTGTGTCCATATTTTCCTTTCATCTGTGGCATTTGCAACGTTTACTTAGAAGCGGCCCGAGTGGACAGTATACAGACGGCGCACAAAGCAGCGGTCAACCGGGATGGGGAAAGCCCTCCTCTCATCAATCAATCTGATATAACGTAACAGAGCAATGCGTTTGCAGAACCAGTGAAGGGTTTGTACGATGATTCACTGATACAAATATCGATTTTATACGTTTTTTATCTTGAAAGATTAACAAATGAGCATGTGGTAGAAGGTTCAATGACTGCCATTTATCGATAACAGTCGTGTTCCGATGCATGGAGTTGGGGATACAAATTAGCCACCACTTGCCACCCATCCAACTTCCGGCCACGCCTAACGTTAAATGTCTTTTGATCATTTAAGATCGCAAACAATGGATTTATGCTATTCGATACGTTTTATTAACGTACAAAAAACAAATGGTTTGATGTAATTATGTTCTATCCGTCCTTCGCTTTAACATGGCAGCATTGTAACATTTAATTATTAAGATACGTACCCTAATTAAGCTTCGATCCTTTCATCGAATTTGATCCAAAAATGCAAGATTAAGATAAAATTAAACCGTAAGCTATAGTTTTATTAAAAACTAGTTGATGTAAGTAACGACAACTTCGTCTATGTTAACGTCTATGTCCATATACTATCACAAGTACCAGAACACATCACAAATCTATCAGAAAAGAAGTTTAAATTAGTTATTAAACAAACATTGTGTAAAGAGGCGTATTATAAAACCAATGATTATCTAAATGATAAACTCATATGGTCTGAAACGACTCCAGCTCCACTTGCTTCATTAATTTAAGTTTTTATTTGTAAATTACATTTTAAAGATGAAAACGATGTGTGTTTTGGCGTTTCTTTCGCCGACTCTTCTCCAAAACGAAACGCCTTACGAGTCGGTGGTAGTTTATTGACGTTCAAAAAGAGTTCTATAAAGAATCTACTTTGAATAAAAACATTTTGATTCGATTTGAATACAATAGTGAAAATTGCATTGAAATCGGTGAAGCTTTTTCTGAGATTAGCGCCCATAATACACTGACAAACAAACAAGCAATTATTTACTATAGCCTATGTTACTTCCTAATAGTAGTTTTCTATTAGTGAACCGTGAAAGTCGGTCTAGTGGTTTCAGAGCTTAAGACCATATAACTAAAAAGGAGAATCAAAAATTTTGATTGAAATCTATCAAGTAGTAATTTCTTGTGGCGCGCACAACGGCAGTACTGTATCGTTATATAGATCGTTAAACAAATAAATATAACATAGTTTAGCAGTGAAATGTTTATTTTCATATAGTTATTTAGCGGATAAATGTATTGTCGATAGTGGCTTTATTCTAAAAGCACAATATATTTAGTACAAACAAACCTGTGGTCATCCCGAACATAGAATACTGACCAGTCATCAATCACAGGTACATTGCGTAATCCATTGCAGCATTTCCTCATCGTCACACAATTTATCCAATGTTTTTCTTATCCATTTCGAGACGTTTAGCAATACGGTATCAAACTCGAAGCTAACGAATAGACCAATGTGCAGTGTTGCTCAACTCAATTACCATAACAAAAACAGTCTTCGTACTGCTTCCGATTTTTGTTTCTTTTATTTTTTTATGTGAGACGACTTGCAAACGAGCATGCAAACCACCTGATGTTAAGTAGTTGCAGCCCGTGGACATCCACGTACAACCACAAATACGACCGAAATCCTATCTGAGCTCGAACGTAGACACGTTGGTACTCCTGTAGCTGGCAACCGCACATCTCCAACTTAAACACAAGTAATGCTTTACGGCTGATTATGAAGGCGGCGGAGGTACTTCCCCCGTTGAACTATAGCTCTTATACTACTCTATAGTCATCATAGATACTTAAGAGTAGATCTTCTCACATAAAAAAGCAACTTATCACTACTTGTTACTTACAAAGTATTGATATAAACGTTAATGTAAATGTAGGTATAATATATAAAGGTTCAAAGCTGCTGTCGCTAGCGACTATAGCGTCCTGTTCTCATTTTGATATCAACATGTGCCATAACAATGTTCGGAGCGTTGCTTCCTTCGTTTTCTTTGCTCTGTGATAATTGCAAAAGTTACTCAGAAAATAATATTTAACTTGGTCCAAGTGTATCATAGAAATGATGGACACAGTAAGATTGGTATACTCTACTTCAGTGTGTACACGGGAAATTCTACTTCATGGTGTAGTAGAATGTCCAGCTCTATCATTAATCATTATGATCTCATCCAGCGCATTACCTTGCAACCTCATTATGCACAGCGCTTACTTTGTTCGCTGAAAGATTTCTAATACAATATTTACCAGAAAACGCATATTTAATCTGCTTAAAACATTTCTATATAACATAAATATACACATTAAATATCACCTTCCATCTTCATAATCCGTTTATGTTTTGTTTAAATAGGTGCAGTACCTAAAACACATTCAAGAGAGACCATCTTCTTCTTGAGGAGTAGCAACGCATCAACTCATTACCTTGTACAAGATTGTTCGAAGTTAGTCGGGGATGTTGATAAGATGTAGAGACTATTTAACTTTAGGTGGCCTGCACGGTCTTTGTGACTGTTATAAAATTTAAAAACTTGTATTAGGTCCAGCATCAAAATGCATAGATAGCAATAATAACAATGATTCATGACGAATAAAAAATAAATTATTGTACTAAACGATATTTCGGAATCATATTTTTAAAGTCACTAATTGTATCTAAGACAAGAATCTTCTTAAAAGATTGATTTTAATTGACAAATATAATATATTAATTTTGATAATTATGATTGTATTTACATATATTTCATATCTTTATATATATTTATAATGATGAAAATCTTAAAACTAATTATAATAAAATCCTAACCTTAACAATCTAAAGGGAGTCCGTGTCCATGCAGGATGGTTTCAAGACCACTAGCTGCATTCCCGCGTTGAATAGCAATCGCAATTTTCTCAATTAACATTTAAAAATCTTTTCTACACACGCACACACACACACACATACATTTTCTCCACAAATACCTCATAATCGTCTCATCGTCTCTCGACTGCTAATAACCGTAGATTTTGTATACTCGATGTAAAGGGATGCGGTTAACTGGGGCTCTGACAAATATGTCTTTATATGAATCATTGTCATGATCTGCTAACAAACCAGCTAAGATATTAATTATTAATTATATTACTCTAAGATTTATTTATATGGTTCTCAATTTTACTCTTTATTCCATACGTGAGCGTAGAATCGTAAAAATGGTTTATAAAGGTAAAAATTAGAGGAACTTATTGATATCTAAACTATCCTAATCTTAATTCACGTTTGCAATAATATATTAAATTTGTGATAGAAAGTTACTTATGGATCATATATTATATATTTAAGAACTATATTCACATCTAATTGCCATTGTCATTATCTTTATGGTGCCCTTTAATATGAGCAAATGAAAATATATTATTTTTATCAATTATTTTGATATTGCATAACATTAAAATATTGTGCTTTTTTACCTACTGCTAACAAACTGTTATTGTTACAAAAGATGATTGAAAATAATATTATAATCCATACGCTCAGTCTCTACCATCTTGCAAGCCGACGACATCTTGTTTTAAAACATCGTTGGTTATATTATGCAAGTATCGTATTTATATTTCTATTTCTATTGATAAAATCTGCACATGTTAGTAATTAGTTAATCTAAGTAGATAGTGAATAATTACGTACAGCACAAAGAGATGCGGTCATCCGAAACTCGAACAAGCGTCCGCTGTTGGCTCATCAATCATTCTGATACCGCGTCACACATCAACATGGAATTGACTGTCCCAATGACGTCATGTTGCTACATATAAGGTCGTGACGATCAATCAAAAACTAGATTTTTAATTTTACATCGTCATTGATATTCATAATAGCAAGAACTGAATCGAAGGCTTTTATAAATCGGACACAATTAGGCTCCAGATCTATCAAAGGATTTACGTACATGGCTATAGTAACGTGGTTTCGCTGTAACAAATTTCCAAATGTTTTATTTTATTACGTCACTGATCTTTAACTAAAATACGTATGCAGGGGTTCGGTCAATTGAGACTACAATGAGCGTTGGAATCGGTCTATTAATTTTGACGTTCTTAGTAGCCATAGACGGTTTTACAATAGTTTTAGATAAGTTATAATGTGAAATAAATCCATGGTAACTATTTTTCATTCATCATTGACGTGTATGTCCTTTAGTAGTTAATCCAAGTGGATAATGTGTACATGGTGCAAAGAGATGCGGTCAACCGAGTCTCGGACGAGCCCCGCTGTACCCTCATTAATCATTCTGATACTGCGTTAAGCATCAACATGAAATCAACTGTGGTACGGTGACGCATCGTGAGGCGTCTATTTGCATGCTTGTAGGAAGTACTTTACTCGACTAAGTGGTAATTACTGCACTGATGAAAACAGAATTAGTTGCATTTTAGTCCTATTATTCATCATCGTAATCATTTTTTAATCTGTGACAACGATTTCTAAAAGGGGAGCTTTATGGGGATATCTATACATATAATAAAGCTGTAGAGTGCAATTCTGTACATTGAATGGAAACTAAAATAAATACCCCGGGGGTCTTCGCATAAGTGACACAAGCAAAAAAAACATTTTGAAATTGTTGTGTCTGTCTGTTGTCCGGTTTTCACGCAAAAACGACTGGACGAGCGCAAACGTATTGTTTGTCAATATCTCCTTGCCATAGAGTAACTTTAGTATCGGATATAGAGTTTAAAGTCAGCGCCCTCTATTGACTACCAAAGTACAAAATATAACATATTGGTAAGTATAGATTGGGTATAGCATCTATGCATTACTATTTCCAAAAATATTATTTATTTTTCAAATTTCAAGTTACGAAATAAAAAAAAAAAATACGCACCCGCGAACGAAGTTGCGAGCACAGCTAGTGTAATATAAATATATTTATCTACCTTTATGGATGTATGTTAAATTTTATATCCGTTTGTCTGTTGATTAATTACGATGTTGCAAGTTAATTTCGATAGAAATAATGTTTTGTGTAACCACAAAAAATTCAAAATCTAAATGGCGCCTTCTGGACGCCAACTTTACTTCAAAACTTATTTCTTCCGAGTCCAAACATGGTATCGAAATAAAGAGCATGATTACAGAAATATGTACAAATATATTTCGGATGGACAAATTATATATGTCAGCTTAATGTCTTACAGTCCGTTTAATATTTTTAATTCAACTTAATTCGTCTTGAAAACTACCTTATTCATCATAGTCGGCCATCATACTGTTGTTATGTCATGAACTTTGAATATCTTCCAATATCATAACAACAAAACAGAACATTCGGTGACGATTATTTTTAAATGCCAGAATATTATGGTGCCTACAAACCATCCGATTGTTTTGTAGGCACTATAATAGTACACACCGTGCTAAAGGTGGTAGAGCCGTTAGAGCTCGCCCGGGGCGTCACCACCGCCAACCTCATAACCCCCCATAAAGCAACATGTTCTTCGTGTATTGTGTTTCGATTGGGGAAGTGGGGTTGCCGGATACACATTATAGGAGGCGACCATCTTAGTCTTCAAGAGTAGAAACGCATCCGCGTCCATCTTTAAAAAGAACTTGTGTTCTATATGAGATTGGAAGTGGTTGTCCATGGGCTGCAGTGACCACTTAACATCAGATGGCCTGCATGCCCGTTTCTTACTCTTTCACAATAATAAAATACGCACCGACACGCGTACAAAATATTATTTGGTGTAAAACAAACATTTTACTAATATGACCATAAAAAACATCCGAAAATCGGAGCACTATTTGTTTCTCATCAGACGAAACTGTAGGAGCTCTTGGCGTGGTAGTGCAATCCAAATAAATCGTTAGCAGCCGAACATCGGACTGTACGTAAGACGATTATATCCGTGTGTCTTATTACGTAAGTTATAGGATAACACATGGAAAAAGATTCTTAAATCATAAATAAGATTATCTTAGGTAAACAAGATAAAAAATTACTGAGATGACTTGCCACTCTTGTTAGCCAATTACTATTTCTTGTTTATTTCTAAATGGGTATATAACCCTTACTTATTACATCTCCACCACTACCACTTTTTATGTGGATATTTTACGCATAACAATGATCCTCACATTGTAAAAAAAGATTTTTAAATGTTTCGTTTTAGTTTATTGACGTTCAAAAAGAGTTCTGTAAAGAATCTACTTTGAATAAAAATATTTTGATTTTATTTTTTGTAAATTTTATTATTTATATCCATATAATTATATTTCTCGAACCTGCTTATATCTGTCGATATCACGTTCGATCTCTCTTTAAACGTTTAGATTTAAATGTCGAATATACCATAATTCTTTTACATCATTATATAGTGCAACCTCGATATAACAAATTGCAAGGGGATAAGTAAATATTTGTTATATCAAGTAATTGGTTAAAATGAGATTTGTTATTTTGAGGTATGTTTGGTCTAAAATTTGTTATAAAGAGCTAAAAAAATTGTTTTATACGCGAAACCTGTCGCGACTGAATCACATACTATGGGATTAAGAGTTATATAGAGGTTTTGAGTTGACAAAACTTGTTAATTAGAGGTATTTACACTTTTTTGATAATTGAGAATTTTACATTAATTCTTATGGACAATTCAAGGGGATTACGAAACATTTGTTAAATCGAGGAAGTCGTTATATTGAGG